>JAQFZH010001892.1:0-18804 GCA_034695485.1 Entomobrya nivalis
AAGTGTCGTTGAAAATGTATTTAATTTTTTGAAACATAACTTTCACGACGACTGGAAATGCAAAATTAACGTATTTGTTAGACATTATTGCAATAAATAAACATAACTGAACCAACACGTAGAGACAAACCTTCTTATTGAAGGAAAATACAAGAATAAAGACCCTTAGTACAGCCAAGCACAAGCACAACACAAAACCAAGCAATATCACAAGATAGCAAGAATGAGTACGCAGATGATGAAGTGTGGATAAAATGACCACCGATAAAACTTTTGGAGTTTGCCTTCAAATAACCAACATGTAAACTAGGAATGTACAAATGAGCAGAAAGATATATAGATTATTGTCGAGAACCTCTTTAATATTATTTTACCTAACGAAAACACGAAGAGTTAATACTATTGCTTTACTTTATTTTGGGGTGGAACATATACCTGATTCTTTTAAATGATTAAATCCATTATTTCTTTTAAAAAGTCCCTGCTCTAATATATATTTTTGTGCATATAAGAAAAAAACGATGCCCCATATTTTGCCATTGATGTAGATCTTGGAGTTAACATTGGGCATTTTATAAGCTGCAGTTTTATTAAGACTCCTTCAATAGTTCGACATCCTATATCAGCGCAGATTGATATTTTAAAAATCTACTGAATGGAACTGATGACAAGCTGAAATTATTATTGAAAAACGAAAATGCATGTCAATAGTGCTTAAGACTTAATACATACTTAAATTGAAAAATTAAGTTATATTTTGAACCCGATATAATAAATATGTGTTAAGATACACTAAAAGAAATTCCTACATTCGAATTTCGTCACATGCCTGAGAAAGAAGCTTCCTTTCTAACCATCATTATATTGTAACTTTTAAAAAGAAAGTTTTAAAATAAACAAGTAACTGTTTAAGCCTGAAAACAACCTTGCTGAGACAGTACAAAAACCTTTGTGAGCCATAATGAAACTGATGAATCCGACCCGTGTGACTAGGCAGGATAATCTAATGATATCTATTGAAGATTCGTTCCTTGAAAAATTCTAATTCAAGAAAAATTGTAAAGAAGACATTCACACACTTTTACTTGTTGGGTAGGCTATACAATAATTGCTAATACTATGTATGTTTTCATTGTTTTGTACAAGAATATATATGAGGTTACATATAACTTCAAACCTTTATGTACCTAACAATGCAAATATATTACAGGACAACTGACACCAAGTTACAATTACGTGACATTCATCATTTATTAATTTTGATAGGACTTTTTTGGGTTTTTTAGAAAACCGAGTAATATTAAAACTCATTTTATGCAAAATGCGACTATTTTTGTTCCAGAGTACCTTGGACAACCTACTTTGCTTTTTAACACCTCTGCCTCTATAGTTTTGAGCATGCAGGTTGGTGAAAGTCAAAGATATCTACGTCAGCTCTGTGATTTAGCGGAAAACTCTCTTCGTGCCTGCTTTAATTCCACAATGCAATGATATGTAACTTCTAGAATGCTTGTCACTGAATTACGTTTTTGGTAATGTAAGACTTATCATTTATAATATTTATGTCCTAGTGGATTCCATAATGAGCGTTCGGAGTGAAGCTCAAAGTGATCATTCTCGGAAATTCCAAACATAACTTATAACTCAAATGGAAGCTGTCTAATCAAAAAACGAAATAATTACAGTTGCTTGCCCTAATCATAAATTGGTTTACTTCCGTATCATTTTATACGGGAACATATTGAAATGAGTCACTTTGTTTCATTCAATTTCCTCCAAAATATCTGCAGTATTCCCAATAGCGAGGTGAAGACTTGAATAGAAACTTGAAGGAAAAGCATCAAATCTCCTTAATTTCGACTGAGAATATTTTGAATTGAGTAACCTTTTTACATTCTAGTCGTTTCAAACATCTGCAAAATTCAACAGTTATTTCAACACTTGAATAGAAACTTGAAGGAAGTACTTCAAATCTCCTTGATTTTAACTGCGAATATTTTAAATTGAGTAACCTTTTTACATTCTACTCGTTTCAAACATCTGCAAAATTCAACAGTTATTTCAACACTTGAATAGAAACTTTAAGGAAGTACTTCAAATCTCCTTGATTTTAACTGCGAATATTTTAAATTGAGTAACCTTTTTACATTCTACTCGTTTCAAACATCTGCAAAATTCAACAGTTATTTCAACACTTGAATAGAAACTTTAAGGAAGTACTTCAAATCTCCTTGATTTAAACTGAGAATATTTTGAATTGAGTAACCTTTTTACATTCTACACGTTTAAAATACATAGGCAAATCCAAAAGTAATGGCCCGTTTAAATATTTCAACAATATGTTGACGAATTGATCAGAACTTGGTATGCCTTGATAGCCAAGGATCCAACTTTAAAATATTGCAAAGCATTTTGATCTAGTTCCTTCTACTTGGGAGTTACTGGTCCATATTTTATTTTGGCCGAAGTCGGATTTTTCGGGGAAAAATTAACCACTTTTTAAGCTTGATATTAATCCCATATTTGAAGGAAATAAACTAAACTCAATGGCATTATTCATTGATAAAGAGTTTATATTTCATATGATCATATTAAGTAACCAACAGGTCTGCAAAAACAACACTTTTGAAATGGCGAAAGGCATGATTTTCACCAAATGTGATTTCGCGCATTCAAGCTTATTTTTGCACTGGTTTTTGGAATTCCTTTTTGTTTTTCTGAACTGTCATTCCTACATTTGGGCAACTAGAAAAACATCCTTTTGCAAACTTTTAAGTCATACTCCTGGTTATATTAGCATACCAAATTCTGATCTATTCATCGACATACAATTTAACAGATATTTCAACACTTAAATAGAAAGTATAAGGAAAAGCATCAAATCTCCTTGATTTAAACTGAAAATATTTTGAATTGGGTAACCTTTTCACATTTTTCGCGTCGCAAACATCCGCCAATTTCCTTGTCTGATTTCCTTGAAGAATGAAGCCAAAAGATAAAAGCTAATTGATAATTAAAAAGCGCTGTAGTTTCAAAATAAAAACTAATTAAAAATAAATATTTTATTTTTGATGTTTTACTAATTTTTGATGGTGGTTATCATAAAATGTGTCATATAGATTAGCAATTGGCAAATTTTATTGCATATAGCTTCAAACAGCGCATTGTTTTTATAATTCTAAGAATTGTAAGCGACATAAATAGAATATTAGTTTAATACGGGTCTTGGGTATAAATAGAGCCAATATTTTTGCTCTCATGTTCAGTCAGTCGCACAAAAAATCACACACTTTAATATCTCTTTCAATTATATATATATATATATCTATGTAAAATGAAAATCCAGTGTAATGTTTGTGGATGAACATGGCATATGGTTTTAGAAAATGTTTGAAAATCTATTTAATTGTTTGCTTACGCAATATACTAATTTAGTTGGGACCTCTACTTTGAATTGCAAAAAAATATTATAAATGTTTACAAACCTAAAACAATTAATTATTATAATACTATTTTTTTAATGATGTAGAATATTTGTGGAATTTAATATAATGGTACAATGTAATGTTTCTCCACTTTTTATTCAATTCAACAATTCGATTACAATTAATTACAAAAATAAACTTTTTATCTCTTTGGCATTTATATACATAGCAATAAATGAACATGTAAACTTTGTTTAGTATATTTTAAAACGTGACAGAATTCATCTGTATGTACCTGTTAAATTTCTAATAAATATGTTATATTCAGAGCTGTAAAGATTATTTGGTCAAATAAAAACTATTTAAAACGCATATACCACATTTTTGAAAATAAAAACTTCAATCGTTTTAAAATTACAGGTTTTGTAATCATTTTAATTGGTGGTCATTATGATATTTCATTCTGGTAATTATAATTATTTTTAAGGTAACTCTTAACATTTATGTATTAGTTAACTAAGCATGCAAGCTTAATTTGGTGGACATACATGGACATGCATTTTTGTATTGCATATAGAAACGAGAAACAAAGTGAACAGAACAAGAACAGCTGACGACGGCACTGCTGCTGCCTTGAACGAATAGCTTTGCAGTGATAATCTCAACATAACAATTTTTTCTTCCGGAAAGGTTTAATTTAATTATTTCTCCGAGTTAAATAGTTGAAAGGTCAACAAAGATAATTATAACAGAGTAATTATTTGTATAGTTACTTGGTAGTTAATAAAAAATTGTTGAAAAGGTTTTTAATAATTTAATTTTTGTTTTTTTTCAGGTTTTTTATGGTGGCGAGGATTTTGGGGAGATGAGTTGTGTGAAAGGGGAAAAAGAGGTGACTAGTGAGGCAGACATGGAAAACCTGTATTCGTTCTCCAACCGAAGTCAAAACGTTCGCCCAATATAAAATCTGTAACTAACAAAATATAATCAAATACTAATATTTGAACACATTGTAGTAATACCTTATATTCGTCAATAAAAACTAATGTTGTGTTTCATGGCCTTCTTGGCTTATTTTATACTTCAACGAAATGTACAAAATATCCAATAAAAGTAATTTCAACTGATTTAGAACCACTGCGCTGGAGGTTGGTTTAAACGTATTCATCACAAGTTAATCATTATCAAGGAAAACTGTCTCAAGAGAAGAATGTGGAAGGGTCTTTGCAAAATCCAAAATGATATAGTATTAAAAGGAACTACAATTGCGGTGCCTCAATAACCCAAGCCAATTTTTCTTTGCTAAATAAATTATTGATGTATGCTCCCCTGGCGACTTACATTCGGTAATCTTCTTATTTCAATTCTGTGACACATTATTAAGCTTTTTTAAATTTTGTTCAAACATTGTCACAGACAATCAACAAAAATGTTTTCAATCTACCATGGGTTTTCAATAAACAGAAGAGTTTTTACCAATTTAAAGATCAACTTTACGATACGTCAAATAAAAGATTGAATTTTGTCAAATATATGTTTAACTTTGCTCTATTATTCGTCTTATTTGCGACTTTAATTTGATGTGTTTTTTCATCTGTTAATCTATTTCAGACATTCCATCAAATCTACAATATATTGTCGCTGAATAAATAAACTATGATTTTTACAAATGTTCGGTAAAACAAAATCTTCTTTTATACTTGTTTGGATTTGACTCAATATTTTCTTTATTATCAATTAAAATTTTTTCCAAAATAGTATATGATTAACCAATATAAGAAGTTGTCTTAATAACGATATATATATAATAATATATCGTCTAAATTTCAATGTATTTATTGAATATTGTCTTCTTAGGACAATAAATTTTCAATTAGTAATAAGATTTTTTTCGGTTTGACTGCAAACTATAATGGATATTATTCTACATTTATTTTTAAAGTTCAAATGATGTTAAAAATTATAAAAACAAGTAAATAATAAGGTCATCAATAGTCATTGAAACGTGCACAAAAAATTGTTTTCGAAATAAAAAATAATTTTCGAATTCGACGTTCCGTTTTTCTCCAAAAGGTAAAAATATTTAATCATACCTATATTATATGTTCAAACTCGAACATTTAAACGCTCAAAACTACAATTCAAGTTATTGAAAATATAAATTTAATATGACTTGTTTTAAATTTCAGGAATATAATACCTAACGGTAAACTAGCTATTTTTAAAACGTTTTACGGTATGTTTATCAATTATTATTGATGAAGTGTGTTGAGTTATTATGGAGTACATAACAGTACCACTTTTAACCATTAAAAACCTTCTTAGACGCATTATGAACGTTCGTCTTTTACTTTCTTCAAATATTAACAAAAATCGCAGTTATTCTAAATTTTTAATATTATGCATGCAACGATTACACTGACATATTTGAAATATTAAGGATTGCTTATCACCGAACCTTAAGATGAGATATTAAAGGCCTTAAACCCAATCTTTGAAAACATGTTTATGTTTAATCACAAAAAAATAAATCAAGGAACATTTTTGATCTTGGTCGTTGAAATAAGTAATAAAAAACTGTACAAAGAAACGTTTTGCCACAACGTTTAACGGATATTATAATCCCGTATATCTTCGAATGATTTGAATGCAAATAATGATGCAATAAAATGAAAGAGTGGAGACAAGGGGAAACAAACCGTTTTTAAGCTTTACCGGAAACCTAGTGAGTTTTACTGTAAAAGGTTTTGTTATATTTTACATTTACAAAAAAATCATGGTAGTACTAATAAATTCATTGATGATACTACACTCAGGTGGTAGCAGACACGGGTACCGATAATTTGTTAGAAATACCTCTTGGATACCTGTGCTAACTCTTATCGAAAACTAGTCGAAGTCGAAAATAATTTCTGGGCGAATTTTTATTTGTCGAATGTAGTCTGGTGTGGTTTACTTGTCAAATTAGTATTTTGTCGATTTCTTTCTGAACATGTTCGTTTCGACTTGAAGTATCAAAGTATCGTTTGTTCTCAGTAGCATTCAGAAGCTAGTTCCCGACAAAGTTTTATCCATAAACTCTCAAGAAATTATATGTCTGTCTCTGGTACAAGTATTAATACCTCTGGGTTTGACCAAACATACATTGAATCAAGGGTGACCAAACCAAAAGCAAAAAAGAAAGGACATGTACTAATTAGATTTTTACCATTGAAACTCACAGCAGTAATATATTAAAACTAAAATAATGCCTATGGTCTCACCTTTACTATTAATATAATTGTAAATTTGTGATATTCGTCTAAACAAATCTACTAATGCATTTCTTCAAGATGTGTTTCAGCTATTTCTTTTCGACAAGTAAAATGCCTGTATTGATTTCAACTAGTAAAATTTCGACATCAATCTTCGACAAGATGCTTTCTTGAAATATTATACAGACCCCATCGATTATAATTCTCCGGTATATTACAAGGATTGTTACTTTTGATAACATTTAATAATATATTTTAAACGACACTAATTCCTTTAAGACCAACGTGTTTTCTTCGTCTATTATGATTTATTATTAAAGTCTTGTATTGACTTGATCTAATATTTATTCTCACTGTTGATCTTCAATGTTTAAACTCGGTGTACTGTAACTTGTAGTAATTTGGTAATCTTGGAACCACTTAGACGTTAAAAAATATTTATTGTCAAAAATATTCGTGACATCGTACAAACATATTTTGCTGGCGAACATGTTTTACTGGCGGACGTGTTTAGACTGGTAACCATAATTTTGCTGGCGAGCGTTATTTTGCTTACCAACGTGTTTTTACCAACGAACGTTCTTCGCTGGCGAACCTGCTTTCTTTGGCAAAATATATTGTGCTGGCTAAAGTTATTTTGCTGGCGAACAGGTTTTCACCGGCGAACGTTATTTTGCTGGCGAACAGGTTTTCACCGGCGAACGTTATTTTGCTGGCGAACAGGTTTTCACAGGCGAACGTTATTTTGCTAGCGAATGGGTTTTCACCGGCGAACGTTATTTTGCTGGCGAACAGGTTTTCACCGGCGAACGTTTTTTTGCTGGAGATCTTTTTTTAGCTAGCGAACGTACGTTTTAAAGCCGAACATTTCCGCCTTCGGCGAAAATGTTCGCCCCAATAAAGTTTCCCCCCAAAGTGTTCTCCGAGCATTGCTCTAATGATCTAACAAGTTTTCCATACCTGTAGTGAGGGGGAAGAGGAGACTGAGGAGGAGATCAAGAAAAGAAGAGAAAATGAAATAAAAGCAGCGAAGAAACGACAGCGAAGAGAAAGGATTTTGAGGATAGTTGCGGGGGAGGATGTGGAAGGTGTGGGGGAGGAGGAAAGGGCGAGGATTATTGAAAAGGAGGAGAAGCGAAAGGAGGGGAGGAGGCTGAATACTCGAAAAAGATATTATGAGGAGAGGAGGAGAAGGAGCCAACTCACACCTGCCCAGATGGAGGAGAGGAGAAAAAAGTTGGCCGAGTTGCATTTGGGGAGGAAATTGAGGGAGACGGAGGAGGCAAGGGAGAGAAGACTGGAGAGGATCAGATTTAATAATTTAGTGAGAAAAGTGAAGGAGACGGAGGAGGAAAGGGAGGAGAGACTGAAGAAGAGGTTTTTTTGGAGGCAGGCGAGACTGGCGGAAATGACGGAGGAAGAGAGGGAGGAATGGAGGAAAGAGAGGAGGCAGAAGCATAAGGAGTGGAAGAACAAGTTGAGTGAGGAGAAGAGGAGGAGATATATGGAGTGTCTCAATAGGAATTCGAAGAGGTGGCGGGAAAAAAATCCGGAGGAGTGGAACAAGAAAATGAGGGAATATCAGAGGGAAAGGTGGAGGAGATTGGGGGAGGAGGGGAAAGGATATAATGAGATGCAGAGGGAAAGATGGGAAAAGAAGGATGGAGAGGAGAAGAGGAGGAGGTTAAATCAGATGAAGATGTATCAACAGAAGAGGAGACTGAGGAAGGAGTTGGAGGGGATGGGGGAGGGGGAGGAGGAGATTGAGAGGAGAGTGGAGGAATTAGATAAGAGGTTGAGGGAGGAACTGGGCATTGGACCGGTGAGGCCAAAGGGAAATAGATGGAATGTGAGGAAAGGTGAAGAAGGGACGAGTTCATGTTTCCGCAGAATTGGTGGAGAAAAGGTTGTGGACGAAGCAATAAGTTTAAATAATGAAGTTTATTTAGTAACTTGTCCAGCAAGTGATGCAGTATCAAAATTAAAGGAAGAAGTTCAGGTTTCTCAAGAAGAAGATTACTTTTGTGATTTTGACGACGATGAGCCAATGGGAATGCGTTCGCCGGAGGAGGATGTCACTCAACCAGAGTCACCGTCTTCTCCTCCACCTCCCGATGTCCCTAAAGTAGCTGGGGAGACATTTTCCTGTGATTATTGTGAATCATCTCCATTCTCAACTGAAGAGATTCTCAAAGCCCATCTAAAAGCCGAACATTTGAAGATTTGTTGGAAGTGTCCCAAATGTTCGGAAGTGATGATCTCCTCAAATCACCTTTCCGAACACTTTAAAGCTAAACATAAAAATCCACCAATGCCAGAGAAGAGTACTGGTTTGCCAATAGCAGAAGCTACATCTGTTACTGTATCACAAACCGATAGAAGGGAGAAAAAGAGGGATAAACTTGGGAATAAAATTAAGAGTAAAGTTGAATATTTGTGTTTGCGGTGTCCATGGCAACCAGAAAATATAAGTTCAAAGATAATTAAAACATTTAAAAGTTGGAAGGAGCTGCATGGTCATGTGAAGCTGAAACATCGGAAGTTCTACTGGCCTTGTGAATACTGTCATCTTCTAAAATATTCAAAACAAAGTTTAATTGTTCATTTAATGCTATGCAAGCATAAAAATGCCCAAATATAAAAGTTAATTTTGTAATAAAATTGAAGTTGAATCAAGAAAAAAGAGTGGAGCAGTATTTATTTGCACAGGTTAATTCCATAAATATTCTAAATCATTAAATTCCAAAAAAAAAGTTTAATTGGTATTTAATTGGTAGTTTGCAAGTTATTTTTAAGGTAACATTTAACCTTTTTGTATTAATTAACTAAGCATTTTTTTTAACTTAATCTTAAATAGGTGGACTTGTATTTGAATTACATATTGAAACGAGACAACAAAAACACAACAACAAAGTCAACAGAACAGCTGACGAGACGAGAGCTGAAAGTTTTTTTTTCTTTTTGTAAATAGCTTTGCAGTGTGAATGTCAATAATATCATTGTTTTGTCGGAAAGATGCAATTTTAATAATTATTGCGCGTAAAATAATTAAGGTAAGCAAATGTAATTAAAATAGTGTAAATATTGGTGTAGTTAATTACTAGTTAAATTATTAATTTGTTGTAAAAGGTTTAATAATTTATTTTTTTGTTTCTAATTTCTAATTGTTTTTTTATGGTGGCAAGGATTTCAGATTTAGGAGAGATGAGTTGTGTGAAAGGGAATAAAGAGGTGACTTGTGAGGAGACTGAGGAGGAGACCAATCGAAGGAGACGACTAGAAATGAGGGCAGAAAAAGAACGAAAAAGAATGGAAAGGATTCGAAGGATTTGTGCGGGGGAGGATGTGGAAGGTGTGGGGGAGGTGGAAAGGAGGAAGGCTATTGAAATGTGTGAGAGAAGGAAGGAAAAGATGTCTAAGTGGCACTTGAAGAGGAAAGAGAAGGAGACGGAGGAGGAAAGGGATAGAAGGCTGGAGAGGTTGAGATTTAATAATTTAGTGAAAAGAGTGGAGGAGACGGCGGAGGAAAAGGAGGAGAGGAGGAGGAATAAATATTTTGAGACGCAGGCGAGATTTGCAAAGATGACGGAGGAGGAGAGGGAGGAATGGAGGAAGGAGAGGAGGGAGAGGAATAAGGAGTGGAGGCATAGCTTGAGTGAGGAGAAGAGGAGGAGATATATGGAGAGTGTGAAGAGGAGTGGGGAGAAGTGGCGGGAAAAGAATCCAGAGAAGTGGAAGATTAAACAGGAGAGGCATAATGAGAAGCAGAGGGAAAGATGGAGGAGATTGGGGGAGGAGGGGAGCACTTTGAAGGAGAAGGAGAGGGAAATATGGGAGAAGAAGGTTGGGGAGGGGAAGAGGAGGAGATTAAATCAAATGAAGATGTATCAACAGAAGAGAAGGTTGAGGAAGGAGTTGGAGGGGATGGGGGAGGGAGAGGAGGAGATTGAGAGGAGGCTGGGGGAATTGGATAAGAGGTTGAGGGAGGAGCTAGGTATTGGACCGCCGAAAAGAAAGGGACCATGTTTTCGGAGAATTGGTGGACGAATGGAGGAGAAGGAAGATACAAGTTTAAATAGTGAAGTTTATTTGGTTAATTGTCCAGCAAGTGAAGCAGTAGCAAAATTAAAGGAAGAAGTTCCGGTTTCTCAAGAAGAAGATTACTTTTGTGATTTTGACGAAGGGCCAGTGGGGATGCCTTCGCCGGAGGAGGATGTCACTCAACCAGAGTCGCCGTCACCATCACCACCACCACATTCTCCTCCACCTCCAGATATTCCTGAAGTTGCTGAGGTGACATTCTCCTGTGATTATTGCGAATCCCCTCCATTCTCAACCGAAGAGGATCTCAAAGGTCATCTCAGAGCTGATCATTTGAAGATTTGTTGGAAGTGTCCCAAATGCTCGGAAGTGATGATCTCTTCGAAGCAGCTTTCAGAACATTTCAAAGATGTGCATAAAAAGCCACCGGAGAAGAGTGTTAGTTTGCCAATAGCGGAAGCTGCATCTGTAACTGTAATGCATAAAGATAAAAGTGAGAAAGAGAGGAAACCTGGGAACCAAATTAGAAGGAAAGGGGACTATTTTTGTATGCGGTGTCCATGGCAACAAGATATTAGTTCAAAGATAATTAAAGTGTTTAAAAGTTGGAGGGAGCTGCAAAGTCACGTGAAGCTGAAACATGGGAAATACTACTGGCCTTGTGAATACTGCCATCTTCTAAAATATTCAAAGCAAAGTTTAATCGTTCATTTAATGTTGTGCAGTAAAATGCCCCAAAAGACAAAAGTTAATTTGTAATTAAATTAAATTGTTGAATTAAATAAGGAGTGGACTGGATCAATGATCAATACTTAATTACAAAATTCCATTCAAATTAAATCATTAAAGACAAGTATTCTAAAATTCTAATTAATAATTGTTTAAAGTTGCGTTAGCAAACAATTTAAAAACTTATAATAAGTATATACTTAAAGTATAAAGAGGATAATTAAAGTGTTTAAAAGATGGAGATAGATGCAAAGTCGTGTGAAGTTAAAGCATGAGAAATACTACTGGGCTTCTCAACATGTTTAAATGTTCATTTGATATTATGTAGAGAAATCCCCTCAAAAAAAAGAAGTTAATTGGTATTTAATTAGTGTAGCTGTTGTTTTTTCTAATAAATATATTTGTATTACATTGGGGCCCTGGGCCCTTACGAAAACATTTGTCAAATAAAACAAATTTAAATGCACATACCACATTTTTGAAAAAAAAAAAAAAAATTATCAGTTTTTTTATTCAATCATTTTAATTTTAATTGGTTGTCATTATGATTTATTTTATGCAGGTTAGCAAATTATTTTGAGGTAACAGTTAACATTTATGCATTAATTCAGTAAAATCATTTAAGCTCAAATCATTTTTGCATTGCATATTGAAAGAGACGAGCAAAAAAACCAAAACAAAGTGGACAGAACAGC
Organism: Entomobrya nivalis; assembly: GCA_034695485.1. Classification (NCBI taxonomy): domain Eukaryota; kingdom Metazoa; phylum Arthropoda; class Collembola; order Entomobryomorpha; family Entomobryidae; genus Entomobrya; species Entomobrya nivalis. The sequence goes on from JAQFZH010001892.1 coordinate 12,145, forward strand.
TGACGACGACGACACGGCTGCTCCAAGCTGTCTTATTCACTTGCCAAGTTTTTTTTAAATTAATAGCTTTGTAGTGAGAACGAGAATGTCAACAATATAATTTTTTTCCTGAAAGGTTCAATTTAATAATTTGTGCGAGTTCAATAATTAAAAGGTAAACAAATGTAGTTAAAAAAGAGTAATTATTGGCGTAGTTAATAAATAGTTTGTATTTTGTTGTAAAAAATGGAAATGTTAATTTTTTTAAATTTCCAGGTTTTTTTTTGTCGTGGCCAAGATTTTGGAGAGATGAGTTGTGTGAAAGTGAAAAAAGAGGTGACTAGTGAGGGGGAAGAGGAGACTGAGGAGGAGACCAAGAGAAGGAGACGACTAGAAATGAGATCAAAGAAGGAACGAGAGAAGAGGGAAAGGAATCGGAGGATAATTGCGGGGGAGGATGTGGAAGATGTGGGGGAGGAGGAAAGGAGGAAAATTATTGAGAAGGATGAGAGGAGGAAGGAAAGCAATAGATTGAACATGCGAAGGAGATATGCGGCGAATTTAGTAGCGATAAGGGAAGGACATGGGGAGACTAATGAGGAGGAGGAGGAGATCAAGAAAATGAGACGAAGAGAAAATGCAAAGAAGGAACGACAGAGAAGGGAAAGGATTCTGAGGATAGTTGCGGGGGAGGATGTGGAAGGTGTGGGGGAGGAGGAAAGGAGAAAAATTATTGAGAAGGAGAAGAAGCGAACAGAGGGACGCAGGATGTATACTCGAAATAAATACAAGGAGAAAAGGAGAAGAATTAGCCAACTGACAGCTGAGCAGATGGAGGAGAGGAGGAAAAAGTTGGCCGAGTTGCATTTGGGGAGGACATTGAGGGAGACGGAGGAGGCAAGGGAGAGAAGACTGGAGAGGGAAAGATTTAATAGACTGGTGCGACGAATGAAGGAGACGGAGGAGGAAAAGGAGGAGAGAATGAAGAGGGAATATTTTGGGACGCAGGCGAGATTTGCAAAGATGACGGAGGAGGAGAGGGAGGAATGGAGGAAGGAGAGAAGGGAGTGGCATAAGGAGTGGAGGAATAGTTTGAGTGAGGAGAAGAGGAGGAGATATGTGGAGAGTGTGAGGAGGAGTGGGGAGAAGTGGCGGGAAAAGAATCCGGAGAAGTGGAAGATTAAACAGGAGAGGCATAATGAGAAGCAGAGGGAAAGGTGGGAGAAGAAGGATGGGGAGGAACAGAGGAGGAGATTGAATCAGATGAAGATGTATCAGATGAAGAGGAGACTGAGGAAGGAGTTGGAGGGGATGGGGGAGATGGAGGAGGAGATTGAGAGGAGGGTGGGGGAATTAGATAAGAGGTTGAGGGAGGAGTTGGGAATTGGACCGCCGAAGGTGAAGAGGTCATGTTTCCGAAGAATTGGTGGACGAAAGGAGGAGGAGGAAGGGACAAGATTTAATAGTGAAGTTAATTTAGTTAATTGTTCAGCAAGTGCGTCAGTATCAAAATTAAAGGGAGAAGTTCCAGTTTCTCAAGAAGATTACTTTTGTGATTTTGACGATAATGGACCAATGGGGATGCCATCGCCGGAGGAGGATGTCACTCAAGCAGAGTCCCCGTCACCATCCCCACCACCACCACCTTCTCCTCCAACTCCAGATATTCCCGAAGTTGCTGAGGTGACATTTTTCTGTGATTATTGCGAATTCCCTCCATTCTCAACAGAGGAGAATCTCAAAGTTCATCTGAGAGTTGAGCATTTGAAGATTTGTTGGAAGTGTCCCAAATGCTCGGAAGTGATGATCTCCTCGAAACAGCTTTCAGAACATTTTAAAGAAAAGCATAAAAAATCAACTATATTTCAACAGAAGAATCAAGATAAAATTGAGCATAGTGAAATCAGTAAAGTGGAATATTTGTGTATGCGGTGTCCATGGCAACCGGATAATCAGAGTTCAAAGATAATTAAAACGTTCAAAAGTTGGAGGGAGTTGCATGGTCATGTGAAGCTGAAGCACCGGAAATACTACTGGCCTTGTGAATACTGTCATCTTTTAAAGTACTCGAAAAAAAGTTTAATTGTTCATTTAATGCTATGTGTAAAAATAAAAATGCCAAGAGATAAAAGTTAATTTTTGTAATTAAATTCAAGTTTAATTGGAATAAAGAGTTGAAGCAATAATATATAATTGCGAAATGGAATTCTATAAATGTTGTAAATTCATTTAAAAAAGAAATCCATATACCGTATTTTTGTTAATAATTTTTTGATTAGTTTTAAATTATTATTTTTTTTATCAGTGATTTTATTTGAGTCAGCAGCCGACTGTCAATATGATCTTTCTTTCTGGCTTGCAAACAATTTTTTAAGGTAACAGTTAACTTTTATGTGTTTGTATTAATTAACTAAGGATAAAGCTTAAATTGGCGTACATACATTTACATTGCATAAATACAGAGTATGGCATATAGAAACGAAACGAGAAAAGTAAGAAAAAAAATACAAAGTGAACAGCTGACAATACCGCTTCTGCCTTGCTGAATTGCTTGTTGAAGTTTGTTTTTGTCATTATTACGTTTGCAGAGTGAATGTCAACAATATAATTGTTTTTCCTCCCAGAAAGGTTCAATTTAATAATTATTGAGAGTTAAATAATTAAGGTAAGCAAATGTTATTAAAGTGGTGTAATTCAGAACACTTTTGTTTTATTGTAGAAAATAAAAGTAATTTAATTTTTGTTTTTAATTTCCAGGTGTTTTTTTAAAGGTGGCGAAGATTTTGGAGAGATGAGTTGTGTGAATGTGAAAAAAGAGGTGACTAGCGACGGGGAAGAGGATGAGGAGGAGGCCAAGAAAAGAAGATTACGAGCAATTAAAGCAAAGCAGAAACGAGAAAGGATGGCAAGGATTCGGAGGATTTGTGCGGGGGAGGATGTGGAAGGTGTGGGGGAGGAGGAAAGGAGGAAAATTATTGAAAAGGATGAGAGGAGGAAGGAAATGAATAGGCAGTTTACTCGAAAGAGATACCGGGAGAATTTAGAGGCGTTACGGGAAAAACACAGGGAGGAGGCTAAGAGGAGAAGGAGCCGAATGACGGAGGAGGAAAGGGAGAGAAGGCTGGAGAGGATGAGATTTAATAATTTGGTGAGAAGAGTGGAGGAGACGAAGGAGGAAAAGGAGGAGAGGAGTAAAAAGGAATATTTTCGGAGGCAGGCGAAACGGGCGGAAATGACGGCGGAGGAAAAGGAGGAGGAGAGGAGGAGGAGTAGGGAGTGGCATAAGGAGTGGAGGAGCAAGTTGAGTGAGGAGCAGAGGAGGAGATATATGGAGAGTATGAGGAGGAGTGGTGAGAAGTGGCGGGAAAAGAAACCGGAAGAGTGGAAGAGGATCCATTATGAGGGTTCGAAGGAAAGGCAGAGGGAATACTGGAAAAAGTTGGGGGCGGATGAGGAGGGGAAGAGGAGGAGATTAAATCAGATGAAAATGTATCAAATGAAAAGGAGACTGAGGAAGGAGTTGGAGGGGTCTGGGGAGAGGGAGGAGGAGATTGAGAGGAGGGTGGAGGAGATGGATAAGAGGTTGAGAGAGGAACTGGGCATTGGACCGCCGAAGAGAAAGGAACCATGTTTTCGGAGAATTGGTATACGAAAGGTGGAGGAGGAGGAAGCGACAAGTTTAAATAGTGAAGTTAATTTAGTTAATTGTTCAGCAAGTGCGGCAGTAACAAAATTAAATGAAGAAGTGCCTCAAGAAGATTACTTTTATGAATTTGAAGACGATGAGCCAATGGGGATGCCTTCGCCGGAGGAGGATGTCAATGCCACACAACCAGAGTCACCGTCACCATCTCCACCGCCACCTTCCCCTCCACCTCCCGAAATTCCCGATGTTGCGAAGGTGACATTTTCCTGCGATTATTGTGAGTCACCTCCATTCTCAAGTGAGGAGGATCTCAAAACTCATTTGAGAGCTGAGCATTTGAAGATTTGTTGGAAGTGTCCCAAATGCTCGGAAGTGATGATTTCGTCAAATCACCTTTCCGAACACTTTAAAGCAAAACATAAAAAGCCACCAATGCCACAGAAGAGTAGTGGTTTGCCAATAGAAGAAGTTGGAACTGAACCACAGGAGGAAAAAATTGAGAAGGGGGGAAAACCTAGGAACGAAATTAGCAGCAAAGTGGAATATTTGTGTATGCGGTGTCCATGGCAACCAGATAATCAGAGTTCAAAGATAATTAAAATGTTCAGAGGTTGGAGCGAGCTCCATGGTCACGTGAAGCTGAAACATAGAAAATACTACTGGCCTTGTGAATACTGTCATATTTTAAAATATTCTAAAGAAAGTTTAATTGTTCATTTAATGTTATGCAGTAAAATGCCGAAAGATAAAAGTTAATTTGTAATTAAATTGGTTAATTGAATAAAGAGTGGAGTATTAATTAAAAGTGCATAATTTAATTTCGAAAACAAAAGTTAATTGGTATGTAATTAGTGTAGCAGTTATTTATTTTTCAAAAAAACATATATAAATTGATCTTAGCTGTACAAAGTTATTTTGTCAAATACATTTAATAGAAATCAATATAGCACATTTTTTGGAGAAAAAGAGAAATTAATTACTTTTAATATTTAAAATGCATTTCTTAATTCAACATTTTAATTGGTGGTCAGTAATAGTCAGTATCATATTTAATTCAATATGGTTTACAAATTATTTATTAAGGTATCATTAAACCGTTTTGTAGCAATTAACTAAGCATTTGAACTTACGCTTAAATCGACGGACTTGTATATTCGCATTGCATTGCATATTGAAACGAGAAAGAAACCAAAACAAAGTGAACAGAAATAACAGCTGACGAACCTTGATGCAAGTTTTTTTCTTTTTCCTTAATAGCTTTGCAGTGTGAGTGTCAACAATATAATTTCTTTCTCGTAAAGGTGCAATTTAATTGTTTATGTGTAATAAATAATTGAGGTAAGCAAATGTAATTAAAGTAGTGTAATTATTTGTTGTAGTTAATTCATAATCATAACCATTTTGTTTATTGTAAAAAAAGTATAATTTATTTATTTTAAATTTCCAGTTTTTTTTAATGGTGGGAAAGATTGTGGAGAGATGAGTGGTGTAAAAGTGAAAAAAGAGGTGACCAGTGAAGGGGAAGAGGAGACTGAGGAGGAGACCAAGAGAAGGAGACGACTACAAATGAGAGCAAAGAAGCAACGAGAAAAGAGGGAAAGGATTCGGAGGATTTGTGCGGGGGAGGATGTGGAAGGTGTGGGGGAGGAGGAAAGGAGACAGATTATTGAGAAGGAGGAGAAGAGGAAGGAAAGGAATAGGCAGTTTACTCGAAAGAGATATTTGGCGAATTTAGAAAAGTTACGGGAAAAACACAGGGAGGAGTCTAAGAGGAGAAGGAGCCAAATGACCCCTGAGCAGAAGAAGGAGATGAATAAACAAAAATATGCGAGGGCGGTGAGCAGTAGACGGGGGGAGACGGAGGAGGAAAGGGAAGAAAGATTGGAGAAGGTGAGATTGGATAGATTGTTGAGAATTCGGAAGGAGACGGAGGAGGAACGGGAGAAAAGGCAGGAGAGGGAAAGATTTAAAAACCTTGTGAGAAGAGTGGAGGAGACGGAAGAGGAAAAGAAGGAGAGGAGGAGGAAGGACTATTTTCGGACGCAGGCGAGAATGGCGGGGATGACGGAGGAGGAGAGGGAGGAATGGAGGAAAGGAAGGAGGCAGAAGCATAAAGAGTGGAAGAGCAAGTTGAGTGAGGAGAAGAGGAGGAGGTATATGGACTCTGTGAATAGGAGCGTGAAAAAATGGCGGGAGAAAATGGATCCGGAGGAGTGGAAAAGGCGACAGAGGGAAAGATGGAGGAGATTGGGGGTGGAGGGGAAAAATGTGAATGATAAGCAGAGGGAAAGGTGGGAGAAGAAGGATGGGGAGGAGAAGAGGAGGAGATTAAATCAGATGAAAATGTATCAGATGAAGAGGAGACTGAGGAAGGAGTTGGAGGGGATGGGGGAGATGGAGGAGGAGATTGAGAGGAGGGTGGAGGAGATGGATAAGAGGTTGAGGGAGGAACTGGGAATTGGACCGCCGAGACTTAATGGAACTAGATGGAATGAGAGGAAAGGTGAAGAAGGGCCGACGACGAGTTCAAGTTCAAGGTCAGTTTACTCGGGAGCAGTGGCGTCGTCGTTGTTAAAATTAAAAGAAGACGCGGAGGAAAGTGGGGGACCTAACTCTCGAAATCCTTATGATGCAAGTAGTTATAGTGGGACCATTCATGTGTCATCCTTACCCCAGCCGCCTCCAACAATTGCAGTTTCATTAGCAGATGAAGATCAACAATTTAGTATTCCCGGAGATGAGGATGATGATGACCTTTGTGATTTTGACGATGGACCAATGGGAATGCCATCCCCGGAGGAGCATGTCACTGTCACACAACCAGCATCTGCACCACCTTCTCCACCTCCCGATATCCCCGAAGTTGCTGAGGTGACTTTTTCCTGTGATTATTGCGATTCGCCTCCATTCTCAACTGAGGAGGATCTCAAAGGTCATCTGAGAGCTGAACATTTGAAGATTTGTTGGAAGTGTCCCAAATGCTCGGAAGTGATGATCTCCTCGAAACAGCTTTCAGAACATTTTAAAGATGTGCA
>JAQFZH010001893.1:0-18801 GCA_034695485.1 Entomobrya nivalis
TTGCTTTTGCAGATGCGTACGTTTAAATTCATATTAGGAGTTAATGTATGGAAGGTGATCCTTGAACGAATCAATATTACCAACTTAGCTCTTCAAAAAAAAGACATTGCTGTCAGTGAAGCAGCAAAGCATTTAAAAGGTTTGGTGACTTGGATTGACGATTTCAAATTAACGGGATTTGACAGAGCAGTTGACACAGCCAAAAAAATAGCAAGCATTTCGGAAATTGATTATGCATCTGGATTCGAGCACAGAGTTTCTCGTGGACGTAAGCCGAAACGATTTGAAAATAATAATGGAACGGAAGCGCTTTCTAATTTGGACAAGTTCAAAATGGACTTTTTTGATGCAACAATTGCAAAACTACTGGATGAATTTCAAAACAGATTTCAGGCTCTCAAGTCTTTGGATAGTGCCTTTAGCTTTCTCTGGGGTCCAAATTTAGTAAATGTTAACAGAGAACATCAACTGCAATGCATATTCAGTCTTTGTGAAATATATGGGGATGATTTCGAAGAAGATTCCTTCGCGAGAGAAATTGAATTTCTGCCATCTGCCGTGGCACCATTCTTGGAGGACGTCACTTTAGAGAAGACGACTCCGCTCCTTATTCTCGATACATTGGCGAAGTTTGGATTGTTACAGCAATTTAGGAACGTCGTAACTGCATTGTCTATTTTTCTTACTTTGCCTGTAAGTGTTGCATCAAACGAACGTGCTTTTTCAAAACTCAAGATAGTCAAAGGGCATCTCAGGTCAACTATGGGGCAATCAAGATTAAGCGATCTTTCAATTTTGTCTATTGAACACGAACACGTACAAAAAATGAATTTTGAAGAAGTTATCGACAATTTTGCTTTGATGAAATGTAGACAAGTTTCCATTTAATCTTTATCTTTGTTGTAAATGCCTTTGTAAATAAATGATTTGTTGGTCATACTGTGCATTTAAAGGCATATTATTTTGCATAACAGCCCAAAATTATTGTGCTCTCCAGGTATAAAAATTTAGTGTCGGGCCACTGCCTACGGGCAACGAGGGTTTTAACTCAACAGAAAAAAAATTCCTTCACTTTCGTATATACCTGATTTTCTCCCTCTCGCTCTCCTGTGCCTCCTTTATAATAATATTTTATCATGCCTTTACACTAACACTTGCTTGCATGGACTATTTCTTTTTTTTACGTATATTATGTATGTAATCATCATCACTATCACTCATTGGACATTTAGGAATATCTATCATTGTGATCATGAAACGAGCAGAGGAGAAGACTGAGGATCACTTAGCATTTTAAGATACATGATTTCAGAACATGAGACAATGAGATACTCAACAGATAGATACAGATGTAGGATGGCAGTAGCGATGTAAAGTAGGTAGGTTTACTACAAAGTTGATGATAAGCAATAAGTAAACGAACTAAAAAAGTATTCTTCTTGATCTCTTGGCCAAAAAAAAAACAGAATAGAGTGAAAAAGACAAGAGTGAATATTATTCACGAGGTTTTTGCCCATGCCAGTCCTTCTTGTCCTCCTGCCTGGCTGGCTGACAACGACGGTTACGTTACAAGTACAAAATCGTGCTTGGCCTGTAGTCAATACGTCAACTCAACTCTGAGATTTTTATATGCAAAACGCAGCATCCAACTAAAAAAGACAATTTCAAGTTTTTACTGATACATACGTTGTTTTTCTGAATGTGTACATATTTCATATAATGTATTTTAGGTAAAATATCGCGTTTTATGATGTTTTGCAAATTTTTCATTCGCAATCACAATCCGTTTAGAGAGACAGAGTAGTAAAGTTCATGAATTACGATAAATTTCTACAGGCAAGTCATTGTACTTGACTCCATCGCCAATCGAAGATAGCATGTATGAGTGAAGAGTTAAAAAGTGTGATTTTGTATATTTATCATACATTTTTTTGTGATTTAGTCAACTACAATACAATAAACGTATCTTTTGACTTTGAAATATGCGGTAATTGTTGATAGTGGTAGCATGCAGAGCCTGTTCTTCTGTTATACGTTACATTTCATGCGTATTATATATTTATCACCATTTGCTGTAAAGTAATAACTTGCAATTTATTACAAGGAAACGTCAGGTCAGTTACTGCAAACATTGTAATAAAAAAACCGTACTGACGGATCATCAGCCAGCATCACGCTCATTACTACAAACAAGACAGGCGGATCACGACCATCAAATGTACATCATTATCATCATTGTTATCATCATCAGTTCTCTCATGGAGGTATTGGTGTAGTATCGCGTTGGCGGCGAGTGATTGTCAATAATTGTCATTTGATTTTATTACAATCACAAAACCAAGTCTGCCAAACAGTTCATCATTGTTGAATTGAAAGCAAAATGCATATAATATACAATTCAAGATCAGATCAGAACAGATAATTATCCTCACATCATCACTTGCATATCAGCAACTGCAACTTACCTGTTATTAGTGCACCTTTGGTGGTGTCCGTCGTCAGTTCACATTCACTCCACCAACTCTACTGCCTCAACAGGAAATTTTCTAGGTCAGCAATATAAAACCAGTAGGTACCATACTACCATATATCAGCATTAAATTGTCCGTCCGTCCGTACGTCTCTCTCGTTTTTTATGTGCTTGTGCTGTGCAGTGATAACGATTACCATGTATTTTCCACAACTCTAATTTAAACTGCATTTAATGCTGTTATATAAAAAAAATCATAGATGTTACATGATCATGATTAGTGTGTAATATGCTGATTTGCTAACTGACGTTACAAGATTGGCTTCTCCCACTATTACAGCCAATTCAACTCCCGCTGTTAATATCCCATCAATTTAATGTTTCTGACTTTTTGATACGAAGAGACCTACAAAAAAAGCAAATTGCAATTATGCAGAAACCTACCTACTAACATTTTTTCTCTCGTCCTGTTTGATAACGTTTTAAAAAGGGGGTTTTACAACAATCCAATCCAGTATGCAACAATGAAAAATCAATGGTCTGAAAAAATCATCATCAGATTCGTGTGTTTTAAAATTCGTTTGACGACTGGTTGTGGTTATCTTGCGTTTTGACTCTTGGCTTGTGTCTGATATATTTTGTTACTGGTTATGTTTATATAGTCATCCTTTTCTCAAATGAACGCTGGCGTTGTTTTATTTTATCAATTTAAGCCTTTGGTGTAGCTTGTGCTGTACGCGGTGTGACTTGAAAAATAATAGATTGTGCAACGAGTTTTCAAAACAGCAGTTTCACATGTTAATAATATTTAATAACAATAAAAATGACGAGTATCCCCACACATTTAAATGTGTATGTAACAACATGATAGCCAAGATAGATTATCGTAGAAAATAGCAATGATACCTATATTGGTATTTATATTCATAATCAAGAACAAATGAAGTAAACTAATATTAATCCGTATTTCATGTGCGATTAGAAGAGAACCACAGTTGTAAAAAACTGAACAGAAAAGTTTCTACTTGTCTGTTTTATCGGATATCTATTACACTTTACAAATACGACTTGACTGACAGAAGAGCTTCTGGGCTACTAGTTCATTTACACACCACATCAATTTGCATGTATGCTCAACGCAGTGGAAACATTTCCCACGGACGGATTTTTTTTCTTTCTTATTACCTTGCGATGTCTCATACACTTATGATATGAAATAATTGTGTTTTGTGTTTCTGTATCGTCTTATCTTGACTCACGTTCCTTCTTCTATCCTCTTTTTTAAACTATTGACGTGCATCATAATAATTATAATCGTATCGTAACAACTTTAATGTGAGACTTTGTAGAAGAAGAGGAGTGCATTATTATTGCAATTTTAAAAAGTTTATTTTTTATTTATATTTTCCTTTACCAACTGTGTATCCCATCATCACTTGTGGCAATCATCGTCCCGTCCCGTCGTTCTGCTCACATCACGCTTTTTTTAACATCAACTTGACTCAAGTGTCTTTCTGTGTCTATGTTTGTGTGTGTGTAATTGTCATTAGTAGTTTACTAGAATATTTTTGTGTGTACATTCTCAAAGTTAAATGATCGTTAGAATGTATGCAGTCTGTTGCATTCCCCTAATAAAGTTCGCAAGACTGCAAAAAACGGTGATGATTACATTATAAAAGTATACAAACCATGTTCATTACATTGTGGCGATCACCGTTCTACTGAAAATACTGAAGTACGATTTTTTTACCTGTGCCTATTAAAACCGTGACAGCAATCAAATCACCAAGAAGAATTTCAAATGGCTTAATTTATCGCTGGTATTTCCTAACCGTCATGTTTTCAGACAAAACTAAAAGCGGACACATTTATTCGTTGCTGTGATTTCGATAAACGTGCATATTTTTAGATATTGTGAGTGAGTGAACTGAACTGTATACATACTTTTCTTTTTCTCCCTTCATTTCATCATCAACCATTTACAGACATACATGCATAGGTACCTATCTATATGCATTCCATTTTCCTTGTAGGTATACAAGCTTATATTGTGGTCTGTTGCACACTTCGATTCTGGCTGTACTACTGATCCAAGTGTCAGATTAGCCTCGCTCAACTAAGCAGAAAATGTGGTGAATGAAGTGAACAAAGTAAAAAATATATCTTGTTGTTATATGAAAACATTTTTGAATGACACGATTTTGCATTTTCTCCTTTTTGAAAAAAAAATAATATAAATTTTTTACGGTAACAATGAGCAATTTATAAAAATGAGCTGACATGTAAAAAAGGATAAGTTACAAAAGTTGAGAGTTGTCATCAAGAAAATAATGAGTAGTTTAGGAAGGAGGAATAAGATATTTTAAAACGAAAAGTAAACCATCAACAGTTCAAATTCAACAGAGTGATCAACTCGTCGTTGTCACACAAAGTGCCTTACTTATCTTCCTTGTCATCTTCCTCAACCTCCGTCTGTAATGCACTTCCTTGAAAACTTTATGTAAAACCTAACTCGGTTATTAGTGCACTATATTAACAGTTTATTTGTTCGTCTCTGTTCGTATGTAATAATAATAATATATAACATCGTAACAACGCACATGTCAAGTAAATGTAAGCCAAACCGTCATCATCGTGCGTTTGCCACACTTTTTTGTGATTATTTTTGAACAAAAACACATTTTTATTTTTGCTAGCAGCACACCAAGACTGTAAAAGGCTATTATTACTATCACTTTACCTCTCAAAAAAAGAGTTATGGCTAATTTTCTCTTGAAAACTTCTATTACAGCCTATTATTTTACTTCAGTATTATTTTTATAAATGTTAGCAAGTCAAGCCTGGTGGTTGTAAATGTCATCGTAAATCAGACATTATTTTAAAAAACAAAAAAGAAGGCAGGGAAATAGTGCCGAGGACGAACAAAAGAGAAAATCTGTAATTTGATTTGTACCTTTACGTCCGTCAGCGTCCATCCGCCTATTCTTTTTGTTCAACCTGAGGCCAATGATGATTATAAATGTGCATAGTTTATTTTAGTTTTTTAAGTTTTGCTATTGCCGAGTGTATTGTACCGCAAAAAAAAGGATTGTATTGTCGCATCAGCAAAAAAAATATGAACGATGAATGAACTGCGAACAAACTTTCATGAATTGTGAACACTTTTTTTGATGTCCGCTACTCTGTTTTGTGTTTGCCTTCTTTGTATTGTGTTTTGTTACTGTGCTTGAGTTTATTTTGGTGGTTTCGTGTAATTGTGTTGTAATTTTATATGAAAAATTAATTGGCATGCATTTTAATTAGTTATTAAGCTATCGTTTTTTATTGGAGATACTCCGCGTGAATCTCAAAGTGCCACTTGGAATTGTTTGAAATGCCTTTCAGTAGTTTGAAAATATGCACTCATTACAACTTGAACTATTATGCTGATTTATTAAAATACTTTTAATTAGCACTAGAACCTCCTAGTGTCCTTCTTCTTATTTCAAAAAGTTAATTAAAAATATGTTCTTTTGAAGGTTTTTTAAAAGAAAAATACAACAACGTGAAGCAATTTTAATATTTAATGAAGTGGTTCATGCTAAAAAGTAATTATTGTGTTGATGCTGTAAGAAAAAAGAAGAAAAAAAGAATTTCATAATAATTTATGATGAATATTGCCTTCAAGAGTCATCCTCATCATCAACTCAATGATACACGGGGCAATACTGCTTATTAACTTGGTAGAACGAAGATAAAGAAATGGGAAAAATCTAAAAGTTGTTAATTTCATCAAACTGAGAGACTACACAGTTATTTGAATCATCCATGAAGGTCTTTGATCTAAAAAGCAGTTCTCTCGTCGTCGACTCCCACAACCCCTTCGCATTTGTGAGAAGTAATATCTTCTCATTCCATCCTTCTCTTCCTTTTAATCACCAACTGATCTCTCATGAATTGTACCAATTTGAGCCCCATCATTCTCAAGTCAAGATCAAAGACAACGGTCCGTTTCCAGAAGGTCTCTTCCAGCAAGACTAACCATCACACGAGTTGCACAGGAAAAATCAGTTGCACAAAAATAGGTAGTGGAGGTAGCAGCAGCAGTAGTAATACCAAATGTACGGGTAAAAATAACTGTTCCTCCAATTCCTGCAACTCTGACACTACATCAACTAAAAGTACTAGCAGCACGGAAACTACTGCTTCAACGTCGTCAACCGCATCGTCTTCTACGTCCACCACCTCTAATGGAGGTGGTGGGGGTGGGATTCAAGGTGCAATCCGAAAGCTCTCTGCTGCTGCTTCCAACACTCTTAACCTTCACAGTCACCATCATCACAGTAACAATAATAATCATCAGAATCATGACAGCACTTCTGATAAGAAAGCTGTTGAACATCAAGGTAAAAAAACATTCTGCAAAATAGCTATTTACAACTTAAAACAAGCGTACTATACTAAATATTCGAACAATTTCACAAAACGTCAGGTGGGAAGTTTCAGGGGAAATTGGTTAGGAAATAGAAAGACATTTTTGCAGTTTAGTCAAAGTTACTAGACTAATACATTATCTCTGGCTTCAGTAAACACGATTATGGTTGTGGTGAATGGCAAAATATGGAGTGAATGATGAAATGAAAATAACGAACCAGTCAAGAGTTCAATGTACATATGCACGTTTTATATAAGTCATTTAGACCCTCTTCATTACCTGTACTCTAATTCTGCTCGAAATATGAAACACCCGTAAAAGTTTCTCAGCTTTTCTTCGACGCGGAGCTTTCATTCAAACATTTTTTTTATCTTGTAATGTGTTTGCTTTTTGTGTTGCGTAATCTCTTATCCACTTTGTGTGTACAAGGGAAGGGCAAACAATAGTGCAAAATACGAGACGTAGCGTGTGCCATGTGTATTGAATGTGCCTATCTATCATTCGACACGACACGAGCCCTGTTTTGTTCCCTCATCCGAAACTTCTCTTTTCATTCATTCCTGGAATCTTCCTCCCAACTGCTTCTTCCTTGCTCCAATTCCAACAACCTTCCTAACCTAAAATTCTCCAACACTTGACTGTTTCCCTTGCTCATTGAGTAGTATTGCCATAAGAATCCTTATCATCATCCTATAATCCATTTGACTGAGTTTGAGTGTGAGCAAAAAAAAACATTACACAGTGCCGTTGCGTTTCTGGCATTCGCAATTCTCTTGAATGCTCGCTTTCACTTACTTTTCTGCTACCACCTGGCTGGATATGGGAAGTTACTTTTACTTTTGTAGTTTTTGGTAGTGTTGCTGTTGTGTGTGTAATCTTCTCAAGAATCGACCTGGATTCACTCAACCAATACCTCCCTCCCTCCTACTCCTTTGCCATTTTTCATCCAATTTATCATCATTGTTATCTTCACATCAGTCAAAAAGTCTGAACAAAAAATTGCGTTTTCATTTCTTTTTTTAAAATTCTTGTATATTTTTTTACTGATTCTTTCGGTAGTTATTTTTTTCAAGAGATACAATATACTGCGTATGTGTATATATAAACACGAATTCAATCTATATGTGTGATTCTGTAGTAAAAGCGTAGTTTAGTATTGGCGGCAACAACAACAATAACCAATAATTTTATCATGTTTTTGTGTGATGAAAAGAAAATCTTGTTTTTCATTTTTTCAAGTAAAATAAGATGATGTTCTCTTTTTGAATACATTTTATAATATATTGAATATTTATTGTCGGTTTTGTGTCTGTGTCTTGCTGGGCACGAGGAAAAATTCAATCATGGAAAATATTTTCATTCATGCATAACAAAATGCGAAAAAAATAAAATGAATTTGCAACTCGTATGAATAGAAAATGGGAAAAATGATATGATGATGAAGCTTTCATGTTCAGCACTTTTTAGAATAAGTTGAGTGGAAGATGCTGCTGTATGCATAATGCTTGCTGACGACTTGAGAGTTGGCTTGACCTGAGTTGACTGACAGCTTGTTTCCAGAAGAAATGATGTTGACTCCTTTCGGTTTGCTTGGGCTTTCTCCCTGTTGTTCATGTATTTATTAAGGACGTGAGCTGAAAAATATGCAGAAAAATTGATGGAAAGTCAGAATAGATCAAGAATATTACACTCGATGATGCTGATACAGCGTTTGCAAAAAATATTACCACCAACTTGTAATAAAATATAAAATCGTACGATCAAGAGGGTCAGCAAACTCGTCTTTTCTTCTCATGCTATTTTGTAAACAAGAATGTTGTTTCATTTTTGGTGTTATAGCGTGGTAAAATGATGTATTTATTTACGCCTGCGTGCACTGTCTATTTTGCTATTTTTAGTTGTCAGTTGTTCCATCATTTGAATTGCTTTTTTCCATCATGCGAAAACGTCAATAAATCCACCAAGCTAAATGGAATACATAAGTTACATCGATGATCATGATTGCGATTAGGAAGACGTTTGGTTGACTTCATGAATAGATGATTGGTTAATTTTATGGCAACAACTGAAATCAGAAAGGGGAAAAACATGAATGTTCAGTTGAATGGGCAGATAGCAAAAATGACAATAAAACGAAGAAATAATGTACATTTCGGGCCCTATGTTCATCGACAACGATGATTGAATTAGAATTTACCACTAGAGTTTAGCGTGCTCCTCTTCTACTCGCCACTTATCACAATTACGTCAAGGGATATTTTTCCCACAGAGCGAAATTGTAATGGTATTTTCAAGTTAGTCACAATTACAACCAAAATAAAAGTCTTCTGTTCCATCTTGTATTTTAGCATATTGGCTTGATTTGGTAAAAAGGGTAAAAGAATAAGTCATAATCAAATCTGGCAAGAAGTTCATGTTTTATTAAAAGGTAATCTTCCAGCAGGTGGTTCACATTGTTTTTGTTCTTCCTTCAACCTATAAAAAGCATTGCCATATAAATATGTTTTATGTACGGATGTGGGGTGCACAATACGATAATATTTGTGATTACTTTGATTCCTGTAGATGATAATGATATTATAGGCGTGATTTTGGTATAAAAGTAATGACAAATGTAAATCTTTTTGTTGGCAAAATGTCAGTTGAACTTGTTGTACTGGTAGTAAAAATCCACTTTTAGGATGAAATATAAAAAGAGCATTCGATCGAGCATTTAATGTTGATTGATTGTGATTGGATTAGATTCATGTATATAACACGACTGCGTATTATATTTTCTGCACACCTATTGCGAATTAATTTTTATTATCACTTAGCGCGCACACATTACCATTGGACGTCACAATTTTTATGGTGCAGTTTTTATAGCGCAATCATGCAAATATCATTGAGATTGGGAATAAATGTTGCGGAGAGGTTGGCGCTGACAATAATTGCAAACTGTAATGAATTTTGTATCCTTTTCCATGTTGTTTGCATTTAATCTGATGATGCTGAGAGAGTGCTATAAAAATTCATAATCAATTTTGTCTTCCCTTTAATAATTTTTTTATGATTTTGTGATTACAGGGCTTATTGAGGCTGTGGAACAAGGAGACGTTATTAAAGCAGACAGGATCTTGACAACGAATGATGTGGACATAAATAGGTAAGTGTCTCCTGAAAATATGAAAATTATCTCGTGGTTTGCTAAAACCCAAAATTCTAAAATTGATGATGAATTTATAAAAAAGGTAGGCAGTGCGATGTAATTAAACTCTTGCGTGAAGCGAGAAGCACGTGCAAAATACATCTAAAATTTACACGGTGGAAAATATAATAATGTATTATAGAGCATGACGTAGTATCGTGTACGAAGAACCAAATTCAATTCAGCTCGCAGCAAGACAAGTCTAGTCTTTAGTCCATGATCTTCAAACATAATTTAAAATACATGCTTGCCTATAGTTCAAAAATGGTTCCATGCCTTCCTGATTGAAGCAAAATGTCGTAGATAAACAAACAAAATTCTAAAATGTAAACTATCAAGTGTGTACTGTGCAAAGATGGCTTATTTATGTGTGGTTTTAGAAGTAGAGGTACTTTACTTCAAAATGAATACAGACGATGGAGACGAAGACAAAACATGCTACATAAATCATACCAACAAAGCTGATGTTTTATTGGCTTTGTTTGCATTTTGCGATAGGTAGCACGCTATATTATGCAATAGAAAGTACAATACAAAATGGGAAAATGATGGATATGATGATGATATCAAAGCATAATATTTATTTTGCTTTGACAGAAAAGAAAGTCTTTTAAAAGACAACGTTCAAAGGGAAAAGGAACCCATACAATTTTTTTGTTTAATGTTCATGTACACATTATCAAATACACAAGGCGCTGCCACACATTTTCTTTCTTGTCAACAGCCTGCTCTTTTGTTGTTTGTAGCTTTTTTGTTCCCTCGTTTGTCTGACAAGTGCTTAAATGTGTGTGTGTGACTGCGTAAAATGTAATAACAACAATAAAAACCTTCTGTTCTTCTGGAATCCATTATCAATATGCGCATCTTTCACTACCTCCACCGCTAAAAAGTCATCCAGACTATTCTGGTGTCTGAAATAATACAAGTAAAAATATATAAAAGCCATTATCGTTATTATCATTTTTGTTTTATTATTTTATGAAACAAGACACACATATCAAGAATGTATACACTTTTTACGAAAATTGTCATATCATTCCCATGAACTATGCACGTGCAAGTTAGGTCAGGCCGTCATCATCCCATCATGGCTTTTTTATTATTTTATGATTTTATGGTAAAGAGAAAGAAGAGAGAATGATCATGATTATGTTGCTTGATGTTCTTTTTGATGCCATAATACAATAATGTATGTATCTACCATAGAGTATATATCGGATTATTGCATATTGCTATGCTCTATGTATACTATATGGAGAAAATAACGAGCTTTTTTATTAAGATTGTAAAATCTTCTTTTACAATGCTCTCAAGTAAGTAACTTTTCTATCATGTGAGTATAATATATTTTCTTTATGTTTTGTAGTGTGACAGGAGATGGACTGACACTTTTGGAAATGGCTGTAATCCAGGGGAACCAACCACTTTTACGCTTACTGCAAACTCATGGAGCTACTGAAAATCAACATCGTACGTACAATGCAATATCTCTGTTCTATTTTCTTTATGAGATACTTTCTTTCTTCTTCTTTATGAGATAGTCAACAGTATTTCCTTCCCTAAAAAAATGATGAAACAAGTGATTATGACTATGATGAGTCTGACAATGTGTTAAAGGTACAAAGTAATGCGGATGATTACATTGTTATTACAATATCTCTAGAGATGACAGAGAAAACATTGAAAATTGACTTGCTGTAGATCGTGCCAAATTGAATACCAACAATTAGAGTTGAAAAGGCAAAGTAAAAGTAAATGTCTACCATATAACTACATGTTATACGCATAGTTTTCTTTTTATCTGCGTAAAAGTTTCAGGGTCGTTCACTGTTTGATATGATGCAGCATGCAACGTATAGCATAGCATACCAAAAGTTGGGTAAATATTTGATGAATAGTTATATAATGGAAACCATATTGCACTTCAAGAAATCTTGTTTTTTCAGGGCATCAAGTACAGTTACAGCAAGACTTGGAAAAACTGTACTTTAATGCTGATATAATGTAGGATGAAGGTTATGAAGCCTTTTTTACTTTACATTTGGCTCAGTTACTTCTCAAAAGAATTATACATATTTTTGTTGCATTATTTAATGAATTACAAAAAGCAAAGGATAAAAAAGCGAACTTTTAAAGGTGAGATTAATGTCTTTTGTACTTCTGACGAGTCTTGTGAGTGAGTAGATCCGATCGATAATAACAAACATACGCACAATATGAGTAAAAGTATTTATGAATAGACGTAATATAATTTACTATTTATCTGGGTACATGAAAATGGCTGTAAGTTATGAATAGCAAAAAGTTGAACTGCAAAAATATGGTTCTTCCGTATTCATTGAATATATGCTGTGTGTGGGTGTAGGTACAGTATATGTATGCATGTCATTCATTCATTTGAAATCGACATTGGTAGTGCACCTGGATTAGTGTTTAAGGATATCCGTTGAGGCGAAATAAAAAGTAACTTGGTTTTGGATTGGGCATTGGGGTGGAACTGAGTAGTTGAGTAAGTCCGACAATGCCCATGTGTGTCGGAGAGAATTGAATGATATCATGAATTGAACCGATTATTTATTTATGTTGGGTTGGGTGGTCGGCCGTCTATGGAATCCTGTTTTTATGGGTTAGTACTATTAGCATGTGTCTGTAAGCAAATAGTCAAGTCAAGTGTGTGCGCTCTGTGTGTGGAGGAATGTTTGTTTGCAAATGTGGACTGGTATTCTCCCCGTAAAAAGAGCTGTGGGCTGAAGCATATAAAATATAAATGACTGTCAGAAAGTTGGATCGACCTGACGTAAAGTCAGTGACGAAGCAGAAGGAAAAAAGTACGATGTAAAAAGTTGATTTGACTTGACTTGGTTTTTTACAAGATCTGATAACACATTAATTTTATCCACGTGCACACACAAGCCGCATTAGTTTGCATGTCATTATTATTATGTTTATTAGAATGCATGTATTGCGACACATTGTATTATGCTAATGAATAGAATGTGACTGAAATTAGTACACGTCCTAGGTATTATGTTCAATTATTTGTAGAAGCAGAGTATCAACAGTGACGAATATAAGTGAAATGAGACCTGTTTTCACAAGTTTTTACAACCTATTTCCGGTATTCCAGTTGTAAATGATATGCATAATATGACTGAAGCAATTTATGAATGAACAGTGAACAAAGTGTAAGAAAGGGTTTGTTTGGGTAGTGAAGACTGACCAGCATAAATAAACACTGATATACATGCATACATGGTGATGTGATGTAGGTCATACGCGGTAACTTACACAAGCATCAAATAATGTTGACTTTTCTGTGTCAATTTAGTAAAATAATCATAAAATGGGCAACAGCTTTCTTCAAGCTTTTATAGTAGCAACTTGCTAGTTTTGATTAATTTATAAACTTTGCAACGCAACGTAATCAATTATAATCTAAACTGTTTCAGTTCGGGGTATCGTTTGTATGAGGGTAAAATGAAACAGCATACAAATCTAGTAAGAATACTTAATACTTTAATTTGACTTTTGGTTGGCCTGAATTTATCACGCAAATGAATTTTAATTGTTTCAGCTAAACTAAATATTAGCAAAACAAGGTCAGGGGAAAATGAGTCATAATAAGTTTTGTCATACTTTCGATTACCCTTTTCATTATTTTCTATAAACCTATTACAAAATGTATGGATTTATGTCTACGAAATTGTATGTAGAAATTTCCTTCTCGCCCAATCATTCATTTCAAAATAATTATACATTGCAAATTAAATTAAAAAATCTCTTACTTTCCTACCTTCTTCTGTTTAACAAATATGCATATATGCAAATATGTTTGAATGTTTTATTTGATGGGTTTGCTTGCAGGTGCAAAACCAGTATCCGACCAACTGCATAACATGGTACAAGAGGCTGAAAAGATGTCCGAATTGTTGATGACACGCATCCTGAAATGCTCCACATTTGGCAACCTTTCCACAGCCGAGCTGAAGGAACTTGAAAAAGAGTTTAATATGTGGGAGAAAAGGTACAAGCGGTTGAAAAAGATGAAAAGTTCCTATTCACAAATTCGTAAGTTTTATTTTATTTACATTCTTACATACATATATCTATAGTAAATGTATACAATTACAATATCGTATAAGAGAATATGCCTTACAGGGTAAAATATAAAATAAAATATTTGCACGAACATTTATACTATACCTATAGTACCTTGTCCTGGGAAAAGGTTGACTTTCAAAGGGTAATAATAATAATCGTGCCACCTTCAACCTTTCCAAATTAGATAGTCGATTCTCGTAAGCATTCAACTATTCAGCTCACAAATGCGTTTATTTTCAATTATTCATTTTTTTGTGTGTACCCTTACCCTGTCATCATTTACTGAATATTTGATAATACAATTCAATCAAGGTAATATCCCGAACTTTTTCGGATCAAAAGAACTACGCGTGTCTCTAATACCCTTACATGAACATTGAAAACTAACAGAAGAATTCCTCTTTATATTTTTATATTTTTCGTTCTTTACAGCTAGACTTAGAATTCTAACGTATGTAAGGTCACAGTCACATTTTATTCGTATGTGCGTTTTTATTTTATAGAGATTTTATAAAACAGTGGGTGTATAAACATTACTTTGTTGATTTAGAGATCAAAGAAAGTTAGTACTTTCATAACATTATTTTCACTACTATTATTATAATAACATGATCATTCAGGCAAATATGAGAATAATTTTCTTCTTCTATCCACATCAATAAAAAATGTAAAAAAATGTTGAAAGGAATATTATCACAATGATTGTCTAAATATTGACGCATTCACATCAAAAACAGAGCAGATGGGCAAGGAAAAATTCTATTATACGTACAACGTAGCTCAAAATGTATGCATAGTATGGAATCTGCACATTGTCTGCTTGCTAGAAACTTCGTCAAAAAAAAAGACTCAGTCAGGTATATTTGATGATGGCATTTAGGGCATTATTTATTTTGGGCGATTTTTTATTACCATTTGAACGGAAGTTTTCGGAAGCTTACTACGATCAATGAACACAATTTATGTTGATATAATGCCATCGCCATTATCAGTGTTATAAATTCCGTAGATGATTCTCTTGTTCTACTAATTATGTATAATATGTTTTTTTAATGTAAGGCTTATCTGGAATGTTTCTTCGTGTAATACTAATCCATACTATGTGTCTACAAGAAAATCATACACATTTTTGTATAATTTACTTTTTTATTTTGTTACACAGGCCCACCGGAAGCAAAGCTACTTGTCTCTGTGGACGTGATCGGTAACTCTGGAGTTAGACTACGAATTTGCGAGGACAGCACCAACAATGAGAAAGTTATCTTCACAAAGTACAGAAGTAAGTTTTTGAGTAGCCGTAAGGGCTTGTTCACTTATCTTGTAAATTCTCTGCATCATCATGAACCCCGTCCCGTCCTATCATTTATGATTACCTCAAATTCATAATATTTGACCCGAAGGGGAAAAGAAATAAAAGTGGTAGATATACATACAATAATCTACTTACCTACTTGAGCTACAAAATTGCGTCAACCAGGAAGCATGCGAATTCATTATAAAAACCAAAATCTTGTATTTTGAAGATTGTTAAAGAAAAGGAAATCCTTACACGAAACTGATGTCTCAGCAAAATTCCTAAACCTGACAACTGATAGTAATACCTACATATAAAGTATACCTTATACTTTTACAAGATACATGATGTGCGGTGTACAACGTGTGTACTAATTGAAAAGATAAAAGTTTTTGGCAATACAGGTAGTTGTAAATATTAAAGTTAGTGAACAAAGTAGTCTTGTTCTTATTGTGCCCCAAAGGAATCAAACTTGTGGAGTAGTACAAAAAAAAATGTTTCCTTTTTTCTTCACTTCTTTTTTTATACCTTTCTTCAACTTTGCAACATAATAAGCTTTTGAGCATTACTATGCATTAAATGTACTGCGTGTGTTCTTCTATTATGTCAAGATAAGATTATATCAGGTCACGTTACTAACATATCCCCCCAGACACTAGATCAGATTAAATCAGTGGGGGAGAAGAGTGAGTGAGTATGGAAGGGTGTCACAGGATATTATTATAATATATGTGATATGTAGAAATTGGATGATGGAATCGGGTACATATTCAAATTTGTTACGTGTCACCGCATATATTATGACAAAAATAGATTTAGCTTCGTTTTTTTTTCTTGTCGTCGGTGAATAAGATGCTTATAGTCACTTGGATTGTTAGTAAGTTTCAAGTTATTCACACAGAAAACAAGATAATGGTGCAAAGAAAATGGGGCAATTACGCAAAGATAAAGTTACAGAAACTTTTCCGCACTTTCTACAAGATAATCTGCTGATATGAATATAACCTACTACTGTCAAATGATGAATTACTGCATATATACCTATACATATGGATGAATAAATTGAAATATTTTTTATATATGTAAAAGATAAAAGAATTCTGATTTAAACTTTTGTGTCTTTGTTTCTTTTCTCCTTTTTTCCATCCATCTTGCTCAACCCTTTCGGACATTCCGTGACAATTACAACTATCATTGAAAAACATCGAAAAACGCATCACTCTTTTGTGTGTGTGTGTATGTTCAATGTTCGCACCTCAACACGCGCAACCGTTTCCAGTTGAGTGGAGTCCTTCGGAAAAGTTTTCACGTGAGAGTACCAATGGAATTGAAATTTTCGATCTCAAAAAGTTAGAAACTGTGGTCAACTTTCTTAAGTTGGGCTGTCGCTACTTTTTCCGAATTGCATTTGGGAACTTCCAAGGCTATGGGAGATTCCAGAACTGTACTCCGTTCTCCGTCGTGCCCTCATGTAAGTTAATCGCTTATATTTTCTCTCTTTTAGAATGAATACAAAAAGCTGACCCTGAGGTCTGGGAAAAGCAAAGTCCATTTTCACCCGCCTTAGGCCCACACCACACCTACACTTTAGCTATTTTATCTTAACACTACCAACCAACCAGCCTTGATTTAATGAAATTAGAATTTCCCAGCAATTACTCCAGTCGTACAAACATACACACAAAAACTTTTGCAATTAGTTTGTTTGTATTTTGGAGATAATGACATGAACTGTTTGTTTTTACTGAAATCGTTTAAATAAATGAATTATTGTTTCTGTTCTATAATAGCTTGGAGAGATGTTCACGGTGCCAAACCACGGTACACAGGAAAGGAACCTATTTTCGACGACATTCTTACCCAATTAAAGTCTACCTTGGCCGATACCTCTTCTGAGTTGATGAGTGCTAGTAACAAAGACGTGAGCAGTGCATCTGCCGCTGGACACTACAATCATCAAGCAAAAAAGGCGCAGAAAAAGTTATCCATTAAGACGCTCTTTTCAACTCCCAAATTCCAAAAGTCCTTTACAAGGTAAGTTGTTGAAAGCAAAGCAAGGTGTTTTTATCACAGTGAAAAAACTCCCTTTACCGTTTGAACAAAAAAATAATGGACATTGTAGGTGAATTTTTTTGTTAAATAATAATGAAATTATTTTTTCAGGGGCTTTTTCTTGAGTTGTGTCATCTACTGTGAAAACAAAATATTAGTAACTTTAGATGACGTTCTTCCAGCACTTGAAATTGATGAAACTTTTCCGGGTGCTGTACAAAAAGACTTTCACTGGCTGCTCAAGGTACAGCAAAATAACATACAAAATAAAATGGTTGCAAAGACTTCTAATTTTAGACCCTCTGCATTATTACCACATTTTTCTGGTGTGCAAAATTATTAAATTTAAGTACTTGATACACGTGTCTGCAATGTAGGTGGTAAAGTTGTAAATAAATTAGTCTTGTTCTTATTTTAGAGCAATATCTCGTAGTACCTGAAATGCTGTAAGAAATTGCTTTCATTTTCACGCAAGGCTTTTTTGACTGCTTTTTATATGGATATCCGGGTGGGTAGCTACAAAAATAGACTATGTGTCTACATTTCTATAAATTAAATATGAAAGTGAAAGTTAGATGAAAGTCAGTCACATTTTAGCATAACTGTTTTTGTCTGCCTTTCTTTGAAAATAGTGGATGAGATGAATTAATTTTGAAGTAATGCAATGGCAAAAATATGGTAACGGTGTCATACGTTTTTTTATTCACTTGTCTTAAATAAATTGCATGTGACACGCAAAAATTATATACGGGCAAAGTTATACTTTTTGGTATTTTGCTAGCCGAATTTTTATTTTTGCATTTCTTTTTGTTGTTTTTTTCAGGTCGCTTGCAATTGGGAAGATGTCAAGTATCTCAAGCAAGAGATGGAGAAGCCTGCGAATGCCTCCACATTCCATACCAGACTCAAAATACTTAATGCAATCATTACAATGCAGGTGAGTTGTTTGAAGCAAAATACAAGAAGACATACTGTTTCTACCATTATTTCCTTCAATCCACCATATCTTAAAGAGTTTTCACCGTTTTTTACTCGCTCCATTAAAAGAAAAAGATGCACGACAATTTTCTTTATAGTTCGAAAAACTCGTTATTATACTGGGAAAGTGCGAACGATGAAATGGTAGTTTAGTTTATTCAGACGTTGGACGTGCATGCGATTTTCAATCCACCATTGTAGTAACAGCAGCATGAAAAATGAAATGATGTCACGTCTAATTCCATTGTGAACAATCAGCCACCCGAAAATTGTCACTTTTTCTTCGTTGGTTTCACTGAGCA
>JAQFZH010001894.1:0-18799 GCA_034695485.1 Entomobrya nivalis
TGCATAACTAATTAATACCACTAATTAACTAATATACAAAACTAATTGGCTTTCACCTGACCAAAAACTTTCACCTGACCCTAAACTTTCACCTGGCAAAAAACTTTCTCCTGATTCAAAACTTTCACCAGACCCAAAACTTTCACCTGACCCAAAACTTTCACCTGGCCAAAAACTTTCCCCTGACCCGAAACTTTCACCTGGCCAAAAACTTTCACCTGACCCAAAACTTTCTCCTCACCAAAAACTATCTCCTCACAAAAAACTTTTAGCCGACTTTCACCTAACCAAAAAAACCAAAATGCAACGTTAATCCTTCAACTTCGATTTCGAATTAAGAAAAACGTGAACTGTGATTTGGTCGGGATACATAATGCCACGTAGACGAACGAAGCGAGAAGGGTCGGTTAGGCAAGGTTTCAAGTCTCAAAGATGTGTACAGGGTAGAGAAGCAAGGTCAGGTTTTAAGTCTCAAAGGTGTGTACAGGGTAGAGAAGCAAGGTTAGGTTTTAAGTCTCAAAGATGCGTACAGGGTAGAGAAGCAAGGTTAGGTTTTAAGTCTCAAAGATGCGTACAGGGTAGAGAAGCAAGGTTAGGTTTTAAGTCTCAAAGATGTGTACAGTGGAGACAAGCAAGTTTAGGATTTAAGTCGGAAAGATGTACAGGATAGAGAAGCAAAGTTAGGTTTTAAGTCTCAAAGATGTGTACAGGATAGAGAAGCAAAGTTAGGTTTTAAGTCTCAAAGATGTGTACTGGGTATAGAAACAAGGTTAAGTTTTAAGCCTCAAAGACGTGTACAGCGTGGAGAAGCAAGGTTAGGTTTTAAGTCTCAAAGATGTGTACAGGGTATAGAAACAAGGTTAAGTTTTAAGCCTCAAAGACGTGTACAGCGTGGAGAAGCAAGGTTAGGTTTTAAGTCTCAAAGATGTGTACAGGGTAGAGATGCAAGGTTAGGTTTTAAGTGTCAAATACGTGTACAGCGTGGCGAATCAAGGCTAGGTTTTAAGTCTCAAAGATGTGTACAGGGTATAGAAACAAGGTTAGGTTTTAAGTCTCAAATACGTGTACAGCGTGGAGAATCAAGGCTAGGTTTTAAGTCTCAAATATGTGCAAAGGGTACAGAAGCAAGTTTAGGATTTAAGTCTCAAAGATGTTTACAGCGTAGAGAAGCAAGGTTAGGTTTGTAGTCTCAAAGATGTGTACAGAGTAGAGATGGGTTGGTCGCGAAACGTGCACCTTGAAATAATTGTTGGAGTTTAATTAACGGGCTATTAATTATCGTTGGAATGGAGTCAACGGTTACCCTCAATAATAACTGGAGTTGAATTAACGGGTCACATTCAATTAACCGCTTGTCGGCGCTAGTTTACTTTATATTTTCTGAGGACAAACGAACAAAAACCTTGGCATGTTGGAAAAATAACATTTAGTCAACGCTTATGACAATGTTATTAAATAAATACTCCATGTTAAATGTTTCTCACTAAATCGTTTATTTTGATACGGTGGAAAGGAAAGTTTAGTTTATTTACAGATTATGCAAAGCAAACGTTTGTTTTCATTTCGTAAACTTAAGAAACATATCATAATATCGTATAATATTTATTTATCAAGCAATATTAATTGTACCAAAAGATCTACAGAGAACTTCAAAAACACAATTGGACTTAATTTATCAAAAAAGTTTCCCAAGAACTGAATACGTAATGGGTTAATTACACGCAAATACATTTTGAATAGTCTCCCATTAAATCCAACACTAAACAAGACAAGTTTTCTTCTAAACTGAAAAATATCTGATTCACAATTGTCGTTAAACTGTGCAGCAAAATGAAAGCATCCCAAAATGAGACATATTGCAACACTAGTTGCATTGCTAAAAATTAATGTTGCAGTTAAATCCAGTTGACTTAAACGTGTTACAACAATAAAACCTGGTATACTAAAGCAACAAACTGCGGAAAATATTTCCCCTGGCAATAAAGTGTTCTGGTGGATTGCATTGTACATATTACATAACAGTTGCACTTGTCTATACATTTGAAAACTTTGTAATATTCCATCAAATCGAAATTTTGCATTGGTGAGCTGTATTTGTACGGATTTTAGACAAGCTTGAATACAAAATGTGGGAATTAGTGTACTTAACAGTATTATATAAGCAGCTAAGTTTACCATTAACTTCATGGTAATGTACGAATATATGAATAGAAAAAGTCTACTAAATGTTTCGCTAATAATATTGCATCCTGTGTCATTATCGCAAAATAAGTTTAGAAATGAACTTGGCATAATACTCCATGGCACTGTTGGATCGTATGCACAAGATAATGAGTATAGCACACTATGTGTAAATAATGAAACAGTGCCAATTTTTGTAATCCACGTAACAAATATCCATGCTTTGTCGTGCTTCCATTTATATCTTTCCTCGAGGTTGTTTTCTTTGCAATTATTTTCATAGACTATTAATTGCTGCAAAAAGTTGCAGAAATTTGTAGTCTCCAACTTCTGAAAACAGACAGTGGCTGCGTAGTATACACCAAAGTAGGGGAAGAATGAAGTAGTGATTTGGTCGAAAATCGAATTACTTTCAGTTTGCGCTCTGAATGTTCCTATGACAAATGCAAGAATTAGTACGATGCATTGGTAAACCCAGTGATGTTTAAGGAACTTTCTATTTGCAGAAAACTGGTAGAGTTGAAGCCGGGAATGGAATGTTATTTGGATTGGATACTGGAATGGAAGCAGGTTCCAGTGGTTTATCATGTATAAAAGATGTTCTAACTCGATTATGAGATTGGTAGAAAGCAACATTGTGGTTTTGAGAGGAAAACCGTTGAATAACGGATAAGTAATGTCTTTGAAAAAGCAATGAAAAACAGGTGAAAAATGATTTTCGGAAATATATTCTAAAATATTCGACCCCGTCTAACAAAATTAAATTAACTTTGTGAAATATTCACAGACAACTAACCAGAAAATACTTATGACCCAAAGTACTATATTAAACTAGCTTAAAATAGCTTATCGTACACTGGAAATGTGAAGCTTTTATCATCCGATCTTTACATGTTTTATATAAACTAATGTTAAATTAAACTATTAAACTGTCAAAAAAGAATCAGGTACATGGACTGAAGTTATAATTATAAACTCAAGCAAAAGCATGAGGACAAGATTTACTTATTGATTTCCTAATTTCTAGTCTGCTACAGCTAGTTTAGTTTTAAAACTGGGTTGGTAAATTATATTTCAGAAAACATATGTGAAAGGTAAATTACTAACTATTGCTTATCTTATAAAAACATTTATTTCTGGAATAGTAGATATGTTTTCTTCAACAAGTGGTACTATCACCTGAAAATCAGGAATTTAGATCGAATCGTTCTAAAGAACATGACATACGTCTGAAATTTTCTAGGTTAAAATTGTCTTAAATGCCAATTAAATACGACTTTGACTTTCTAATATGTAATATCTTTTATCTTGGAGCCAATTTTCAGATGTTTGACAACGATATGCATATTATAGTAGTTATTCAATTCTTTTACATGTATGTAATTACATCTCTTAAAAAATCATAAATTCCAACATTGGATAGATTTCTTGGCAATACATGTGTAAAGGTAGTTTATTAAATACTGCGTTGATATAGAATATAGATAAACTAGTATGGATATAGAAGTAATCATAGAAGCACATTTAAATACAATAATTAACATTAGAAACTGTGGCTAAGTTCCAACATGGATTTTAATAAAAGGTTTTCCTTTGGTAAAATGATTGATCCGTTAAATTTAAGTATCTGTTTGACAAGCCTTGCGTTATCATATAACATGTTTAATTAAAAGTTACTAACTTTTCGAAATTTATACATGATAAATTTTATTATAAAACAACAGTTACAGTTTGTGTTTTTACTTATCTAAAAATGTACAAGTATTATGGACGACATAAGTTTGAACATGTTTTTACCTGGTTTTATGAAACCGTTAATTATTGTGATTACAAAAGTTTATAATTCATAATTCGAAGCAGCTGGGTTTAAGGGAATTCGAACTATTGGCAATGAAACTTTATAAATTTATTGATCCAATAGTATTAAATTTATAAGCAGATCCACTGAAAATCCTAAAAATACAAGTGGAGTTAACCTATTAAAATGATTTTGTCCAAACTTAATTTGCAATGGATACAACGATAAAACACACTTTCGTACAATTCTTACGTCACCACAAATCACCATTTTTCTTTTAAAGCTTGTAAAGACCATATGACAAATTACATCAAGCTGTGCAGCAAAATGGAAACAGCCAATCATCAAACATACAGCCACACTAGTAGCATTTACAAATATAATAGTCGCAGTCAAGTCTAATTGATCAAACCGTGTCGCAACTATAAACCCTGGAATACTAAAACAACAAATCGCCGAACATATTACCCCTGGTAAAATAAAGCTACTATTTATCGCGTTATATAATCCACACAGTAGTTGTACCTGTCTATACAATTTTGCACTTTTTAACAAATCTGTTTTCGAAATTGCAAGTTTTCGGTTAAGGTGTAAAGATTTAAGGCAAGAAAAAATACAAAATGTTGAAATTAATATATTCAGTAAAATATTAATGGCTACCAGGTTAACCATTAACTTCATTGTGACGAAGGAATAAGTAAAAATAAAAACATTTCTGAATATTTTTCCGCTTGCTTTGTACTTTAAAGTTGCAGAGAAGATCTGAAGAAACGAATTTGGCAAAATGCTCCAAGGAACCTCAGAATCGTAAGTACAGGATAAGGAGTACAGTATGCTATGTGAAAATAATGACATCGTACCAATCCGAGTAATCCAGGTGACCACTTTCGTTGCCTTGTTTTCCTTCCAGTTTTGCCGTTCTGTGGAAATAGCCCTGTCAAATGATAAAATGTGGTTTAACAGTAAACAAAAATTGTTATGTAAAATATTCCAAAAGATGGAAAAAACATAATTGTGATTTGGTCGAATGTGGATTTGCTTTCTGTTTGTGCACGATATGTTCCAAGGAGGACTGCCAGAAACAGCAAAATAGACTGGTAGTAACAATGACGATTTAAGAATGAGGAGTTAGGTGAGAAATGAAATTGCTTTGAATCTGGAGAAAAACTGAGCTGGTAAGGATATTGAAGCGGGAGAAGATTACAGTGGCTGATCATAAATAAGAGACGCTTTAAATCGAATATGAGATTTGTGGAAAGTAACATCTTGGCTGAAATTATGGAGAAATAGGAAATATTACGATAATATGAATGAATAAAATTATGAAAGCAAATTTTCTGTAATTTTAAACTGTGAATGCCCTGT
The DNA here is from genome assembly GCA_034695485.1 of Entomobrya nivalis. Lineage (NCBI taxonomy): Eukaryota > Metazoa > Arthropoda > Collembola > Entomobryomorpha > Entomobryidae > Entomobrya > Entomobrya nivalis. Next base: position 5,345 of record JAQFZH010001894.1, read on the forward strand.
TCAATGAGTGATACTTATATTCACGACAAGTATAAGTTTTTATGCAAAAATTTGAAGACTTTCTCAACATAAATGATGTTGTGACCGAAAAATCAAAAACTCTACTGCTTTTAGATTTCTGGGTCATTGCGACCAAAGTAGCAAAATGAGTAAATAAAATTCCAAAACAAAAGAGGCAACGAAAAAAAAAACTGGTGCAAAACAAAACTCGAATTTGCGCTTTAGAAAACACCGCTTAAGTAATTTATAAATTTATATCGAGATAGGAAAAATTGTATAAATGTTTTGCAATAATATCCACATATTCCCCTATTCTAAAGTTGTTGTTTACATATCCATACGTTGTGTGTTTACGTCCAAATGTTTACTAGTGTGTATTTTGAATTTATTCGAATGTTAGAGTTGTTGTTGTGCCTGTAATATTTTATAGGTTTTACGGCGCAAATATTAAATACAAGCCTTCCAAAAGGGAATTCCTAATTTTTGTTTTGAAGGATTTATTAACAAAGATGTTAAATACGTAGAGACAGAGCCCTTGAGAATTTTTGGCCCATTAGACTACGCGTAGAAGGACATTGGATATCGTTCTGCATCTGTTAAAAACGAGTTGTGTTCAAATGGGTATTGGTTTTATTGGAGTTTATTAATGTGGTTGAATACTTTTCGATGTGTTTTCAGAGCCATAAGCAAGTTTCAGCGACGATATTTCAAATTTGCCATTCTCTGCGTACAACATTTGCAACTAAACGCATTTATATTTTACACGCAAAAAAGGACGACATATTAGAAATACGAAAAATTACCATTCTCATATAGCAAAATTCCAAATATTTAATGATTAAATATTTTGATAGGTTTATACAGAATTTGAAAAAGTGAGTTTGGTTTACTGTATTTTACACGAAGTCAACAAGTATTCAAAAACATAAACATTTTCTTTAACCGCCAATATTTGTGAACTAAGCATTTGGCTAGCAATAACAATATATGTTGCCAGTATTTTCACAATAGTATTGAACGTATGACTATATATTGTGTTGTTTTTGATAAGAGAATGAATTTATTATTATCCACATATTTTTTCGCTCCAAACTTATATTTTGGAAGTCTAACTTATAGATTGGAATGGTATGGCAAGGACAAAGGAGACAGGAGAGCAAAAATTGTTGGTATTTTACTGCCTGGAATTATTAAGTGGCTCTGTACCTAATTTTATGACAACTAATTGCACCAATTATGTAATATATTTTCCAAAAAAACTACAAATTAACCCAACTTTTGATTTGCTTTTTTTTATAAATATCAATGACAATTAGGACCCCATAAGTATACAATGTAAATGGATATGTCTGCAATGCACAAGACTCAAAGGACTAATGTATAATTTTTCAAATCATACATTCCCAAAAAATTATTGCGATTATGTCGTCAACCAAACTTTCATTGACACGTTGACAGAGACAAAAATAATTCGTGAAATTACATACATCCTCTTCATATTAACTGAGTGAGTTAACAGTACTTTCTGTTAATAGCTTATTCGTCTACAATTAGAAGCGTCGCAGTAAAGTTAACGATTTGCTGCAAAGCTTGCGGCAAGGTTGTTCTTCTCATGGTAAAAAACATTCCAACCTTTATCGTAATTGGTAGACAAGCTGCTAATTGTTTCCGCTCAATTTTTTTCAGAACCCTTCGACGGCCCGAGCACTTTTTAAATTCTTCACATTCCTCGAACCCCACTATAGAAAACCCGTAGAGACCCACTGTAATCACCAAAGTAGCAAAATCCAATCCTCCACACGCCAAAACAAGAACGAATGAAATACTCCCATGGAACTTGATGCATACCAGGGTGGTCACAACGTTAATAAACATACCTAATGCCATTATAAGAGGAAAAAATGCGACGCCAAGTGTGCAATAGTTTCTTATAAATAGGAAACTCTTTTGATAGATTCTTATGGAATTTTGGAAATTCGGAAGAGGTCCGGCTATTTTATTTGTGGAAGAGTAGGTGGAAATAAGCGTAAATTGTGATTCATACAGAACAGCACAAACTGCTATGAATAGCGCAACTGTTGCCATGTAAACACAACAAAATCCGGTAAAAATTAGTGAAAAATGTTGCGATGATGTTGATGATGGAAATATTAAGGAATAGATCAAATGCGGGGGAGTAGTTTTATAAAGAAAAGGCGATACTGTTATGGTGGCCACTGCAACAAAAGTTGCGGAAACAATATTGACGACAATCAGTTCAAATAAAAATGTATTCGAATGGAAACATCCGAGTCCATTTCGTTCTAGGTGGAATTTTCTAGCTTGATTCATTAATGAGCGTGAGGTGTCGCTATGGTGACTAAATGTCCATGTTGCTGCGATTCCAATTGAGAATATGCCAAGATTTAAGGACTGCAAGCCTTTTTTTAACAGTTGTAGTTGGTAGCTTGTGGTTTCGTCTCTAAATCGACTTTCCCATTTAAATCCAATCGTAAATGCAACGCAGATTAGAATGTTGTTTAGATTTATTAGGGCGGAGAGGGTGCTTTCAGAAGGGTCTTGGGTATAAAATATGTCCCTTGTTTTTGAATACTTGACTCCATGGTCTTCTAATTTTTGGATGAACTGGTGTGTTTGTAGAAGTTTTTCCCACATTTTATTTTTAAATCAGAAGATAGAGAGTAATGTTTTAACTTGACTTTTGAAGGAATATGTACTGACTGAAGTAGATTTTGTTTAGCCTGTGGTTGCACTTTTTTCCTACTACCCACGCAATCATATAACTACAGTGCGTTCCAACAGCAATCTATATTGTCTTATGATATAACTATTGGTTAATTGTTTATGTCCAAGAGCTATACTTATTTTCATGAGGAATGCATTTATCTGTATGTTTGTTTTATTCTTAATTTAATTTTAGTCAAGAATTAAAATTATACTTTAATGAAATTCATACCTTGAAAGACTACTCATTACCGAAATGGAGACCTTTGTCTGGGTACATTATTCTACCTAAACACGTAATTTACCGTAAATATCAAGCATTCTCAAAATAACCAGTTCTGGAGACTTCAGTTAAAGCAAAAAATTATGATCACGCCCCATGTCCATCAAATGATATCATTGTATAACAAACCTATCAGCCTAGATGTAGTTACTTAACTGGCGAAGTGATTTGTTGCAACTTTATGAAGTAATATAAGTTTTAACGCAACCAATTATCAAAACATTACCTTTAAATAACACAAGAAAAATGGTTCACAAACAATTGTAAACTTGTACACAAATAATCCATCTATTTTTCCACAAAATCAATGAGAACTAAAATCTAACCCTTTTATAATCGTACTATTTTTTATTACAGATTCTTATTTTAGACACAGAGAACTTTGTGTTGATGACTTGTCGTGTGTAATATTTTGTCGAGAATTTATGAAAAGGTTAGTTATTTATAAAGGCCGATACACACTTCTAATGACAAATAAGTATATGCTTCTAAAATTTCCAAGAGATATTGTTCGAATAAACAAATCCAAATATAATCGCCTACCCATGGATATTGTTTATGATTGGATGATATTTTCGTAGTTTCGTTTTGCTGTATGGATGGAGCACAGCGACCGCAAATTTTTAAACTCAAATCAATTTTGATAGAAAGTCATATCAGACTTGTAAACATCATTTATTTAACTTTATTTAAGAGAAATAATTCATTAAAATTATATTAAATTATTGTAATGCTACAATTGCCAAAAGATCCCTAACTTATCATGTTTATTCGTTAAAAATAATTATATATTCTAAAGATATTTTTTTAGCTGTATAAATACTAGATTAGGATTTATCATTACTAAATAACAACAACGCATTAATGGTGTAAGTTACCAAAAAATCTAATGTATGCCTCTTTGTCTCTCTATTCATCTTTGCAAAGCTCCCCGAACAAAACACAATCGGTCTTTGACACCTTACCACCCTCTTAATTTCCCACAATCTAATATCCCTACTTCCATCCGTTAACCACTCATTCTTAATCATTTCACTACTCAACAAATGACATTGAGACCAAATATGCTGTGCACCCAAAATCAGAAAATATATAACCGGCGTTATCGGAAGTCCACTAATATAAATGGACAACGGATAATATTTCCATCCAACCACAGTAAAGCAATTAAACATTATTGCTAGATAAAAACCAGTGCTTAGTGTTAACAATATAGAATACTGTATCATCGAATCACCATATTGCTGAACTAACCTTAGATTTACATATATATTTAAAGTTTTGCGACTAAATGGTAGAGTTTTAATAACTTTTATAGACTTAAGATAGATAATGTAATGATGTAATAGAGGATTGATAAATAAGAGTAGAGTACGTGCACATTCCATAGCACTTACTACAACAACAATATATCTAAGTAGTTCGAAAGGAATTCTAATAGCGAGTGATGTATCCTTCGAGTAAATTCCCAGGTCCTTGTAAATAAAATAGAATGGGTCCATCTGAAGACTCATGCCTATTGGCCCAAGAAACATGCTGAAAGGAATCAAGTAAAGTACCATGAGATTCATGCAAATACCAACAACGTCAGTATGATTTCCTTTGATGAATATTCCTTTAATTTCTCGAAATAAGTATTTAAGATATTTTATGGTGTCGAATGAGCTGACATCTTGTTTCGGCTTCTTTCTTCGTTTTCCGTTTAGAACAAGGATGTTGTTTTCGACGAATATAGTTTTCACGTTTACTGCTACGGTGGAAGTTGGTCTTAATATAGCCATCCATTTAGGTGGACCTCCTCTTAGACGAGTTTCGTAATCGTAAAGAGCGTTCATATAGCAAGCCATTTCGGGAGCATACTTTATGGCAGGTATTGAGAATCCCCAGCCGTATGATGAGAGCACGGCTATTGTCAGGGTTATCATGGCCAGAAACGGTGGCATTGAACCAATACCTTGTGCTGTTTTCCAAACTTCATAAATTGGACCACCCAAGTCTGCGATTAAGAGAAAGAATATTGTAACGAAGTAAAAGGGAATAAGAGTTCTTTGATCGGTTTCAACTTCCCAGCGGTTTGTTTTAAGGTTTAAGGACAAGATGTGAGGATAAAGGTAAAGGCTGGTTAGCTTTTGAAATAGAAGAGCAGATCCAAACTTTAGTGGAGTAGACATTGTGACGAATATCAAGGTGAAGTATTCAAGGATATATGAATGACTGATTGTGAAAGCATGAACTTTTGACTTGGTTGGCAAAATATTGTCAAAACTTCAATAAACCTGAGCTGTTTAACTCAAAATTACCAATATTAAAAGGGTGTGTAGTTTTTTCTGACGATTTCGATACTAGATTTAAGTTAAAATCACATATTAAAGCTCTACAATAATTTATAGCACTTATACTAAATATGTTTTTATGTTGGTGAGTTACCCACACGGTATGGTAAACTAGTTGATAAAAAGATTAAGAGTTATTAAATTTTTAACTATAACATTCAGTATAAGCCGTTTTTAGTATAAAAAATACAATGTTTCAACTACAATACATGAAATGTAATTTAAACTCCTCTGTAACTCCCACAGATTTATTTTTAGGATCAATTAGCTTGATTCCATGTTATAGGGACATAAATAATAAGTAGTTTATTTTAAGTTGGGGCAAAAAGCTATTTAATTATCGTGACCCCAGTAATTTTAAAAGACGCCACGTCTGTGGATAGATTATTTTGATACGATCTACATGGCGCCATAAGTTAACTGTTATTATAAAAAGCAGGTCAAGTTTTATCTTACTTTCTCCATCTTGAATTCATAATTTGGGGTTACAAGTTGTTCGATATTAAGATAGTTAACTAAATGTATTGTTTAAGTAATCATTTTCTATACTCAAATTTTCTTTATGTAATCACCATCATCGAAGTTCTACTACATACTTAAAGTTGAGAACTAAAGCAAATCGAAAACCACAAATTGATGGACTTCTTTGTCATTGTTTTAACATAACTACTGTTTAAAGTTATTATATGCCACAGTATAGATACCTAATTACATGTTAAAGGTTAAATGTTTTTTTTACTATAATCCTGAAGGTATTGAAATAACTGTGTTATAACATACAAGCTATAATATTTTGTCTAATGTCAATGTAAGTTAATGCATTTTACGTAGTTTTGCAAGTTTGGTTTGAAATCCCAACTTAATGAAACATGAAGGTATTTTGAAATGGATAGATAAAATGCACATTTTTTGAAATTTATTTTATCCTGCAATATTGCACCTTCGGGGTGCCGATAATATGTCAGAAACGCCTCTTGGAGTGTTACCTCTTGTCGAAAAACTATAGTCGAAATCTGCTTGTCGAAAAAAATTTCTTGTCGAATTTCCATTTGTCGAATCTGGTCTGGTATGGTTTACTTGTCGAATTTGCATTTATGTCGTTTTTTTTCAGAACATGCAAATGATCGTTTTGTCTTTAAAAACATTATCTCGCAGTTTCATTTTTATATATTTTTTATAAATTATATATATTCCGTGCATTAGTAATAATGTCTCTAGATTTGACTTTACATGCATTACAGCACGGGTGACAAACCAAGAGCAAAATAGGAAATTCAAATTCCATTGCAACTTACAGCAGCAAAAGATAAAACTAAAATAATGTTGAAGATCACACTTTAATTAATGAGATAATTTCATGTTGGTGATATTCTTCTAAAATAATTCTACTGGTATATTTCTACAAGTTGTGTTTCGGCTACTTATTTTCGACTAGTAAAATGGCTGTTTTCATTTCGACTAGGAAAATTTCGACAAGCATTTTTCGACAAGAGGTAACGCTCCAAGAGGCTTTTCTGACATATTATGCAGACCCGCACCTTCGATATAGCAATTATTATTTGACTAACTACGACGCTATTTGTAAGGGGATTAACGTCAGGTTATTTTTTGTATCTGAATGACTGTCAACAAGGTAATATCACTACAGTAAACCTTAAGAAAGATACATATTTTAAAATAAATTGTATGTAAACGAAGTATTTATTAATATTATAAATTTGCTTGTTTAAATTTTCCTAATTTTGTCTTCCCATTAAGTAAACACGATTAAGATCTAATTTTTAAAGCAAATATTTACGATTTAAGTTACCGTGATAGATTGCAAGGGTTTGAAAACCCAGAAACTCCGTCATTGTAAAACCTTTAATGTAGTTTTGCTGCTTTATAATTGTTTTTGAGGAATAAGTAACATTATGGGTGTCCATTTACATAGAATATAACTCATGGAATTGCAGAAAACTTAAATATGTTACGCTAAATTTATTTATAATCACTTTCTAGACTTACAATTAGCTAAAATATATGGGAAAAAAGACGCTCATCTGTAGTAAACAAATTCTTGAGTCATATTCTCATCAGTGTTCCGATACTTGCGACACATCGATTTGTAAATAAGGCTGCAAATTGATAATAAAACGCCAGCTATGAGTATCACAAATGCTATTTCTAGTTGTTGCACAGTCAGTTTTTGAAACTCGGTATCTTGAGAGTGGCAGCTGAATTCGAATTGGCTTTTGAAAACAGTATTATGACGAAAATTTATGCCTCGTTCAATGAACATTAGAATTCTACATTAAAATTTCAAAAGAGGATTTACACGTTTGCTACAAGGTTAAAATGGATGCTGACATTATCACAAAAATCATTTACCTTAAATTGAGCTTCTCTCGAAAAATGGAATCCTTCCTGATGTAAAACGATCTTGGAGTTTTACGAGTTGATCCAAACATCGAAACTAAGCATATCTCTTTGTCATACTTAAGTGGGTACAAAGCATGCGGATAGAAACCATCGGGATGAGCAAATAATGTCGGTCTTGGGCCCTTACTTTTCCCATCAATTACGTCGCTAACCATACTCAAGTTCAATCCGAATTTCACTTTTTGCATTGCTTCTTGCAGTTCATTTAAATTCTAAAATAAGTCCATACATCAACACACTTAAATTAAATTTTAAGAAACGAATATTTATTTACCATCAATAGTACATATTTTACCTCAAATAACCGTTTTATATGAATCGGACTATATGATTTCAGCTCATAACCGTATTTAAGCAGGTCTGCAGGTGTTTTGACTATATCCTCTCTAACTACAAATATCGATGCAATTTTGGCAATGTATAAAGACGAACTCACAATCCCCAAAAACGAGATAACTAGTCTTGATATTTTCACGGAAGCAGGAATTCGAGTTAATTGAAAATGTATTTTGTGTCGGCATATTAGAAGTTCCAACGAGAGTAAAATTATTTTTAAAGCTGCCGATGATTTGAACTGAAATTCAATTTTTCGTTTTGCTAACATGGAAACCAAGAGCATTATGGACATTAAGATAATCCATACGGTAAAAGTGAATGGGCGAATTAAAGTAGTTCTAATGGCGTCGGTTGGTGGTTGTCGAAAATAAACGTAAGACCTTAAAAGTACAAAAAATTGCAGAATGAGTGTTTTTTGGTAAATTTATATGTTCTTCAAAGAACTCACGTTTCGTAATCAAGTGGATGGAGAAAAACAAATGTTGAGCCTAAACCATTAGCTTTCCACCTAATATCTTGAGATAGTATAATTCCTCCCATGTCAGTGATATTATTAGCGACGAGATCCACCGCTTCATTGTGGCCAGCATAGTAAGCTTCTATTCTAAATGTAACTCAACTAACTATATAACATTGTTTCATTTCGAGTTACTGATATACATTTATAAAGTACTTACTTATAATTGAGAATATGTGCGATATCATATAATACAGGAACTCCAGCACCATGAAGATATAGTTTAGTACCATTTTCCAGGATATGAACAGCCCCAGCAACTTCTATGGGATCCCAAGTAAGCTAAAAAATTAGGCTTGCATTAATTTATATTTGAGTAAAAATCTCAAAACAATGAAATTAGGAATAAAGCTATTGACATTAGTGCAAAAAAAATTACGGAACTTACGGTAAATGCTACACGTAAGATAGAAACCATTTGGTCATATATTTTACAAAAACAAGAATAGTTATTTATTGTAAAGAGTTGTCAACAGCTGTTGATTGAAAGAAAATTATTCAGAAATTTAATTTGAATATGCCCAGAGTTTGATAATTCGTTAAACTGTTTGCATTCAATTTGCAGATACATTGAGCACTTCTTAATTGCTTATTATTTAACATTCCAAAACTGTTTGGTAAACGTTTGTGCATAGCTTAACACAAAATTAATTTGAATGCACAAAGTTGTTAAAGAATTCCCCAAAATATGTGCATTGCAATTTTTGTGTTTGTTAAATATTAACCATTGACAAACAAACCTAAAATTTGTTTACATACGATATGCACTATTAGTGATGTCACTTTAAATGAATTTTTGTTTACAATTACCAAAATATCTGTGAAATTGGCTTGTTTAAGTTTTACGAACTTCGTTGTTCCACACAGCAGTTAGCTGTGTGTGCGCTGGTTTTAACAATGATTTTTTGACGAAAATAAAACATAATTTATTTGCCGATACGTTTATGAATGTATCTATTGAATGCAAACAAACTAACCTATGGAGTTATTTGAACTTAAACTTACAGCACAATAATTCGGACGTCACTATACAAATATGATAAATGATTGCATATACCTAATATGACAGTTCTTTTTAAATTACTAATAAAACATATTTTTATAAGTTGTTAATCGTTTCTGAAAAACATTTGTCGGACAGGGCCGGCTATTTGATCCATACAAATTAACATTCATTGTGGATCCAATAAGAATATGAAAACGAATTGGCTTTAAACTTATCTCTAAAGAATCAAATCTAGAGCAGAATTTTGACTAGATATAAAAATTCCAAATTCCAGTAAAATGGCACAAATTGAAACAAGAGACTATAAATTGATATAAAAGCACCAACAATTGATACAATAAACGTTATTTAAAGTTTTCTCAGAGTAAGCCGTTGAAAATCAGTTCTTTGTGAGTCGCAATGAAACTGAAATTTCCTTTTTTTTTAATCTAATCAAGACAAAATTTTAATTCCACGTTCGATACACATTAGAAATCTGTTAACATATTCAAATATTCGGTTAACATGTATCCAACTTTAAGTAATATTACTGTGCTTCGTCAGATCTCCAGGCGTTTCAACTAAGTTTTCTCGGATCAGAAAGATCGATGCGATTTCAGCTGTGTACAGTGAAGAAATCACAATCCCTAAAACGAGATAGTTAGCCTAGATATATTTATTTAAACAGATATTTGATGTAAACGAAAGTGTATATAACGTCGGCAATTTAAAAATTGCAATGCAAACAGTTTGTGGAAATGTTTGATGGAAACTAAATTGTAAACCTTTTTTCGTTTAGCTAAGCAACCAAGAGCATTAAGATCACACAGGCTATCAAAACTTTGAAAGTGAATTGCTGAATTAATTTAGATCTAATAGCATCGAGAGACAGTTGTCAAATATAAACGTATAGGCTTTAATTTTTTTAATACAAGACTATTGCCAATGCAGAGTAATTGCAAACCAAACAAATATGTTAATCATGGTTCAATCTTTATTAAATTATCTCGAAGGTATTTTGAAGCAACGCAATAAAAATTCTGTTTGAAACAATTCCTACGCGTTTTAGTTCACTTTGGTATAAAAATTGAATTGTTACAAATGTCACTAGTCGATTTAACAAGGAAAAAGGTTCGCTGTAAAATAAACCGCATTAAACCAGGTGCCCTACTTCGATCCAAAGCATGAAATGAACTTACACTTAGCACAACATTTGGACAACTTCGAACAAATTTTCGGGTCCACTTGCATTTGCACTTTTGATTGTACACTTTCCATTTTTGCATAATCTCCCTCGACTTCAAAATAGGTTGACTTCCCAATACAAGTGCAATCAATACTGTGACAATTTCTACTAGAAAAGCCACATTTATCCAAAAAGTTATCCATATTGAAAAATACTGTCGAAATACCAGAATCGAGTATAGAAGTGCAATTACAATTACACCTCCAATAAATTGTATTACAGGCAAAATATAACTTGCCAAACATATGTTTGTTTGCAGCACAAGAATTTGTATTTTTCTGTATTCGATTGACGCCAAAAAACAAATGTTTGGGTGGTGATGAACTTCTGGTATCCAGATATGCCTAATATTTACAAAAACCTGAATTAATAAATTTCGATGTGTAACAATTTACTATATAGTCAAGCTAATTAAAACATTATACTTACTTCATATTTTTCAGCATTTTGTTAATACACTTGATCGCAGAATAAGTGCTTGTAACACAAAACGCTCCTAGGGATCCATTAGGCAACATAACTATTATATTTATGATAAGTACCATAATTCGAAAGCGTGTAGTATTGCAGTCACCTATCAAGTAAATGGCAAGCGTTGTTTTATGAAAGCATGGTAGCATAAGGGAAATCGTTGGCACAACCACATTATATTGAAGTATTATAAAAACCGCGGAAAAAGTTAGCATTAGTGCAAACAAAACATCGTCACTGTTAGTTTCCTCTTTTGAATGCTTTTGTAGCACTCTGATTTTCTTCTTATACGAAATATTAAGTATTGCGTTAAAAAGTTGGCAGAATTCTTGACCAGCTATTTTGTATGCATGATATGCAACCAAAAAGAATGATTTTAGGAGTAGTAAGGTTACATGGTAAAGTAATGTTATAAGATTGATTTGTGAATCTACCCTGCTAAAATAATAAAGCTCGAAGATTGTCAAGCTGAATGAAAAGCTTAAGATAACTGGCCAAAGAAAACTAAACGTTTTGTACAGTTTTGAAGTATTCTGAACGTGGACGAAATTGGAATTGAACTTTAGTGGGATTATAAATAGGAGGTTGTGTGATAAGTATACTAGTCCCCGTAGTATTTCAATTGTTGCCTTTGATAACATTTTAGAAGTGTTAAAGAAGCCTGCTCAGTCAAGAAAACCTAATTTATAAAACAAGCTTGAAGACAGTTCTTCTGTGTAAACTGACTTGAACAAATACCCTGACGAAACTGGAACGAAAGAGGTTTGAAGGGTATTTTTTAAATGGACAGTTATAACAAAACAACTTGTTTTCATCAAACTTTTGAGACAGTATGAATATTTTAACCTTCTATCCAGTTTATAATCTACTTCTAATTACAAAAACACCCACACGTATACCTTTATTATGTAAATTGCTAATAGTGAATTTTGAAGCGTTCTATGGTTTTTTGAAGACTTGGATATGCAAAACATTTGGAAGCAAAATATTTTCACACTTTGTCTTCACCAGCGTCTGTTCTTTTTTGAAATAAATTCATAGACCAGTCTGTATTTTGAAGACGTCAAATTTTTATTATGATTGTTGGTAATTAGGTTAAAACAAATCAAGTTTCGACTGAAAAATACCACACATTTTTCTGTAAAAATTGGTCACTCAGAGAGATTTTCAATGAAAACCTTTTAGCAACTGTACACAAACTTTGTTGTTTTCCATTTCTGCTTATAATCAAACTGAAAACTTTTAATTAAACGTGGTTTTTATCAAGCTAAATTATTAAACTACAAGATTTGTGTTTAATTATTAATAAGTAATGTTATTTCGATGAATCGAATTTAGCTGAAGCTTGAGGGTACCAATAAATACATAAGTTAGAGTGCTAAAAACTAGTAATAATTTTATTATTGTTGTTTATGAAGCACGAGTCAAGAAATACAGACAATTGTCTAGACATGAAATGTTATTTACCTCTTCCCGGCCTACATACATATTTTTGAAGACAAATATTTACTGGAATAAAATTTAATTAGTTCTGAAGCCAATAGTCCTCTCAGGATAGTAAAAAACGAATTTAAAAACCTTACAGTCGAAGATGTTAAAATTTATTAACTATTTTTATTTAATACTACAGCTTTCATAATTAAACTATTGACGCACAATGAGACGACCAATGCAAACGCAAACATTGTCATATTTGTAAGTATCTTGAAGAGGAACATCTTAAACCATTTTTACTATACCAATAACTAACAACTCAGTTGACATATAAATGTAGACAAAAATAGGCACTATTGTAATTTCCTGAAAACATCAATACACAAAATAAATATTAGAACATAAACTTCTGTTTTGATAAAAGTGAACTAAACTAAAATTGTTTAGCCTTAATTTAAAACTAGTCAAACTTTCGTTAAAGCAATGTTTTAAAATTAGTCAAACTAATATTGATTTATGTTCGTTGGTATGAACTATTCATTTAGTTAGATAAAGTTAACATGAAATATATACGTGATGTGGATTGCAGATTTTTTGAGAAATAGGCAACAATGCACAAAAAACAATTATGTGATGTCGGAATTCATTTCAATCAGTAATTCTACGCCACAGGGCACTAAAGTCGCAATTTTGCTCTTCATTATT
>JAQFZH010001895.1:0-18797 GCA_034695485.1 Entomobrya nivalis
GCATTCATTAATCATTTAATTGCTGATAGTTCATAATCCTGAGATACGAATAAAAGAATCTTCTGGTCAAACTGTTAAAGATTTATGAAGACGAGGTAAAGCTCCTAGAAATAATTCATCAGTTCTAACATTGTGTATGATCATAAAATCAAATAATCTGTATTACAAAAGCTACACAGAATAACTGCAGCATCTGAGACTTTAATAAGTATTGCAAACAACCATTTATTACGACAACCTTGATTGAAACGCTGCTGTGCACGTCGAATATAATAAAGCAAGTCAAGTGTAGATACTCCCTATGTTCATACATATGTAAGTATAATTTATGTTATATAAGCGTTTAAATACATCATAAAAAATCCTTTATAAAGTTCAGTATGGCTAAAGTACATGTGTGTGATTTGTCACTGACATGTATGTACAGTATGTGTATATCTGTGTGATATTTATGCAATACAAATAAGCGTACTCTTAAGTGAAACTTGTTGGTTTGCATGCAAGTTGTTTTGAATCAAGAGACTCATATCACATTAATTTTCTTAACTACTGCTTGTCAAGAATTACATTTTTTATTCTAATAGCATTCATTTTGTCTTCTTGGCTCGCAAAAATGTACGTCAATTTCTCGCAACAAAGAAAAATATGTGCGACTAAAACAAAAAGGTAAACCATAAAAATGTGTGTTTGAATATTTCACATTTGATTATTATTTGAATAGTTTAATCGTTTATTTGATTCAATACAGCAATTTGTGAACTATTAGAGTTAAAAAATCATATTTAATTGTTTTTCCTGTTTGGTAAGGGATGATTTCAATAGTATTCGTTTAGATGTAAAAAACCGGTTCTCGTTTTATTTAAAATAATATCTTGTTTTGTCTATAAACGGAAATAAGATGCGTATCCGTCCACCATATAACCATAATATGATAATGAGGCATGCACTAGTACCTTTTGTAACATAGGGTAATTCATATAACCCGACGTGTTTGTCTAACAGCTATGAAGTATACTTTTGATGTGCATTAAGGCGAAACGTTTACTTAATTGGTATGCATGAAGCCATTTGAGAAAATATATGATCGAAAAACCAAAATAAGTGGCAGCGTAACATTTTGACGACCCCTTAAACCAGTTTACTTCTTCTACGCAAACATTTGAAAGAATTATGAACAAGTGATACTACTAATGCTGCATGCATACTATATGCAGTATTTGTTTTGTGCAATTATTCATCACAAAATGCCAATTCAAATGATATACATTTATAGTGAATTGTTTCTGAAATCTTGAACTTGACAATAATTCAAGAATAAGTACACACATTAATGACGCACGAAATATGTTATTTTAGAAGATCAAAGAGATCTATTCTAGGGAAATCTTTTAACAAATGTACATTTTATAAAGTTTTTGTGATTATTTATTTTTATTTGTTTCACTAATACAAAAAAAACTAAAAAACCGTCGCAATTTTTTAGCAATGAAATATGTTGTAGAGAGCAAAATAGCAATTATTGTTAGCAGAGCCCCAGCGATGACAGCGTACACATCCAGAAGCCTTCGCTGATACCAAGTTAGTTTCATACCTAAAGGCTTCATGAGACTAGTGTCTTTATGACGGAGAACATATTCAGTCCAATACACTACGTTGTCAAGTGGATCTATCGGCCTGTCCTTGAATATTTGAGATAGCTCTAGCATTTTGTTCTTGTACCTGTTTAGAAAGGGAAAAATATTAAATCTACAAAAAAAAACACTGGTAAAACGTGTTATGCAGGTGTAAGTCACACAAATGTATTAATCGATTCCCGTTTTTATGCATGTTTCCGCAATTACTTTTTGGTTAAATACTTTTCAAAAAAAACACTTACTTGTCACTATATATTAAATTTGTCATTGCTTCCTTCAATGTGTTAGTGGTCATACTCCGTATGTCAATGTTAATGGCTGCCCCAACCTGTTCCATTCTGTCAGCGTTGTAATCTTGATCACCTATTAATGCCACAAAATACACTTAAATTGGACATGATTTTCGTATGGTTATCAATATTTTCTGCAAAATGCCAACCAAAAATTGGTATAGTTATTAATGGCACTCCGTGGCACAATGCTTCCTGTGTACTTGGACGTCCGCATTGCGTTACAAATCCCTTAATTTTAGGGTGCGCCAAAATGTCATGCTGAGGAAACCAGCGCTGCATCCATACATTTCCGGGCTTATCCGCAGGCACTTCGCCCGTCCATTTCCACAAGAACTTTATTTTTGGAAATGATTTGAATGCTTCAAAAAACGTATCCCTAAGTTCCAGCGGCATTGCGGAAGCGATCACAGAACTACCAAAACTTACATAAACAAATCCTTTACTATCCTTGTGTTCCACAAACTGGGCTAAATCATCTGGCAATGGCTTTCTCGATTTAACCTGGTCTCTACTGCACCATAACCCTGAGTACGAAACAAAATACGGTGGCAATGCTAAAGGAAACTCCTCCACAGTATGCAAATTCACCATAACCAAACTTGCATTCGTTTCGAAATCCTGTAAGTCAGGTAACCCCGTCATGTTCAACCTGTCCTCAATAATTGCTTTCATTTTTGGGACACATAAATACTGAAAACCAAGTCGCCAAAGTATGGGCTCCACAGTTGCCTTGATTCTACCCACCAGCCCCATTTCGCGAACTTTTGGAGGAGGTCCTCCCATCGATAGTAAAGGTGGAATGGAAGCTGATTCCGGAACCACACCAAAGCCATCCCAGTTAAATGGTGCAATAGCTGGAGCAAATATAATATGCTTTGATTTAAATTTATGCACTAATCCGTATGCACACTCACTAAACGCTGAGTCTATCATTAAAAGATCAAAATGTAGATTAGGTGTTTTTAGCCAGTCTTTAATCTCTGGGCTGTCATAAAATGCCTCACAGAGATCCAAACTGGCATCAAATGCTCTCTCGTAAAATTTGTGAAGTGTGTTGTTTAGCTTCATGTTGATGTCCAAGTTCCCCCCAAAATCTTTGGCTAATGGAACCATTTTACTCGGTGTTATTTCTGTAACATTTAGATGACTTCCAATTTTTTCCAAGATGGGAAATATATAAGTAACGCTGTGCCCGTTGTCGGCTAATTTTTCGGCTAAAGGCCATATCGATGTTCGATGACTTGAGGTGGCAGCCAAGTGGAAAAATAGGATATTACTGGCTTGCACTTGTCCATAACTCGCCACTTTTAAAGTGAAGAACAAAAGAAGATATGATAAAATGGTGTGCATTTTGATGTGTTCTCTTTGCAATGTTGTTTCTTGAGGGAATGGGCTTGGATAGTGAGCCAGCATGATAATTATTTCAAAACTCGATGAATTTAATGGAAGCTTACATTCACTCAACAAAGGCTGAAATGTACACATGCAGAAAGTTTCACGAACATTTGTTTGAACAACAACACAGTTTTGTTGAGATATGTATTTTCGACTGTCGACTTTAAAACTTTTATCTCCGAGCAAGAACATGTTACAAAAAGTTGTGAGATTTTTTCAGTAAGTTCTTTCATCACAAGAGTATGTTTTAGTTTTCATTATTTTTCCTTTATATTCTATTTTTCTCATATAAATGGGATTTATGCGCTTGCGAAACTAAATCTTGTTATTTAGGGTCTAGGCCCCTTGCTAACATCAAGTTTTGCTTACAAGTAAATTTTGCTAAAACTGCAACTTGCCCACAATGCAAAATGCTAACAAGTAAATGAGCAAATTATGCGGCATTTGTACTAATCAACGGATCCTGACATATCCTAACTTAACCACGTGAAGGGTTAGGTTAGACTTGAATCGGACTATTCATTCAGTATACATCGGCACTATAGTTGGGTTAATATTTTGCCTTACCTAACCTATTATAACCCAACATAACCAAACCTATTCTAATTCGTCTAACCTAACCTTACTAAACTGAACTTAAGGGTCCAATGACATCACTATTTTATGTATCAGTTTGTATTTGGGTGTGCGCGTAAAAGATTATATTGCATATTGTATTGCATTGTTGGCAATTTGCAGTGTTAGCATATCGAATGTTGGCAAATTGTAATGTTAGCAAAACGTAATGTTAGCAAGGGGCCGGTAACGATTTTATACACGACGAGTTAATATCTGGACATTATGAAATGCATTGCAAACTTAATATTACTTGTCTTGTTTGTGACCAGTTTACGATAAATTATAGAAAAAGTTACTCACTATTTATTACGTAGATGAATCGAAGATGAAATCATTGTTATGCATTTAGTTTGTTTGTCTGTCTGTCCGTCTGTCCGTCCGCGCTCTAAGTTCAAAACGGATCAACCGATTCTCTTCAAACTTGGTAGAAAGAATCCTCAGATAAAGACCTCTATCGCTAGTGATTTTCAGCTTCCGGGGTCAAACCCCCTGGGGTCAGGAGGGGGTCAAAGGTCACATGTTGGCTTATGGGCGAAAATATTTTACTGCATATTTCAATAGAGGGTTCAATGTAGATCAACTTTTAGGGACCATGGGTCAAATACTAACCCCTGGGGTCAGGAGGGTGTCAAAGGTCACATGTTTGCTTATGGGCGAAAATATTTTACTGCGAATTTCAATAGAGGGTTCAATGTAGATCAACTTTTCTCATGGGACAATGGGTCAAATCCGAACCCCCTGGGGTCAGGAGGGGGTCAAAGGTCACATGTTGGCTTATGGGTAAAATATCTACTTCATATTTCGATAGAGGTGGTTAGCATGAGGTCAGGAGGGGGTCAGCATGGGGTTATAACTATTACTCGTCTCGTTCATCAACGTAATTTCTTCATGGTTTATCATCACTTGTTGTTATGTATGTAAGGAATAATTATGGTTTGAGCCTTCGCTCACCAATATATTGCAAGTGAAAAACCCGTGGTAGAATAACCTAAACCATAGACAAGAAATCACACTTGATCCAAATTAATAATTGCATATCTTTATGTAAATCCTAAGGTAAGTGGAATTGTTTGGGGATACTTTGTGTCTACCTGCTAAGCAAAATTATTACACAACAATGACTGGTTTGATTTGGATCTTTCATAACAGATGCATTTTTGCATGATATACGTTTGTTTTCAGGTCTTTTCTTAACCATGAATTTGTCAACAGTGCAAGATTAAATATGATGCGCGTTCGAGAGCATACAATACGACACAAGAAATACGGTTTATGTTTTTCAAGATCGCTTGGATAATTAGAATGTTATAGGCTACCATTTAACCGCTTTTATCTTGACTAAAATGTATGTAAAATAAACCTGCTATAATAGCGATCATAACGACGAAGCTGAAACAATGCTACAAATGAAAGTGTTGAACAGTGTTGCTGACAATGAAAAATTCTTTCGAATGATATGTCGCATGACATATGTTTGACATTGCAACCTTTGACCCCAATTTCTGACCCTGTGAGGTCACTGTGACCCCAAGTGACCTATGATTCGTGATATACTCGACGAGAGCTTTCGATTGCGCTATTCAGATGTACGCTTTGATGAAGTTGAATTTTTTCGATATTGACCTTTGACCTTGGGGTTTGACCTAGGGGGCTGAAAATCAATAGGGTTCCTGCCCTTAACCCTAGTGACCTACATACCAAATTTGAACGAAATCGGTCGACGCGTTCTTGAGATATCGTGTTCACAGATGGACAGACAGACGGACAAACACGCTAAAGTCAATACTCGCCGAGCTTCGCTTTTCAGCTTCGTAATAACTCGTTTTGCTACTGAATATATTTTTTTGAAGGGAAGGCAAGTAATAATAATCATAGTTGTAAAGTCATTTTAATTGCATGTGACCAGAAACATGCATATCCGTAAGCCTACTGGAAGTGAACTTTTACGCTCATGTTAAACTTCTTAGGTTTTTGTGGACAACCCATCATTTGTGGTGGTATAGGTACTTTTATTTTTGAATTTGGCATCAGCATGAAACATGGTTTAATTACCTGTTTATGACGTTGAACGACAAGAAATTACTTTAGAGTAATAAAAGTATAAACTACGTAAAATTATCGCTATTGACGTAGGCAAATTCACTAGCGAAATTATTGGACCATACGAAGATACGTAATTCATAAAACGAATGTACTGTGCAAAAATCAACATAGGCAAACATTTTTCACACAACGTTTTTCTTGTGCGAAGTTCTAATAATTTGCCTTTGTTTGAGTCAGACGACTATGACCAGTTGAATTTGTGAAAATTATACAGAATAATTATAATGTCTGAACTTCAATTTCAGAATATGATATCGAATTCACTAATATTAGCTCAGCAAAGAAATTAATACTTACGTAGAATTTTAAAATTAAATGAGTCGCCTTGCTGAATCTGCAATTAAACTAAATTCGGCAGTAAAGCCTGGAAACTTTGATTACTCACGAAAAAAAATGCTGCATACATGTAGTAATTAGATTTCTGGATTGCAATATCAAAATTAGATATAAATCTGTAAACGTGTTTTCATTTTTGTATTAATATGATACGAAATGCATAGCAACTCTTTCTAACAAGACAATGAAATGCCAGAGTTTCAAATTTCTTAATCGAAACATAACTAAATATTCCTTCAATGGAAGAGGCGACTTGTTACCGTGAAGATAATATAAACATTTATTCATGTAAAATGCTTGTAGCATGAAATCTTGTGTAGTTAACTTTGTTCTACAATGAAAAATGTTACATAATAAAAACCAAGGCATTGAATCACTCCATTTTATTCACTCATTTTTAATTGATATAATCGATTTCAGGATGCAGCAGCATGTTTAAAAGTATTTTATGAAATGAAAGTGTAAACGATCTCTATTGGTTTCGTTAAAATATTTTTCTGCAAAATATGATGTTTAAAGCACTTGTTTCAGTTCATTCATCCCATTATTCAGCACTAATATAATTTCTTATCGATTTTAATTCGAAGTTTGCATTACTTTAGCTTATTGACCTAGGCACTTACCCTCCTGGCTATATCATACCTATTTTCCGTATCATCTTTGTCACAAATCAAACAAAATATTCATCCTGAACCAGAAAGCAACAGATATCGTGGAATCCATACCATCAATACAGTTTATCTTACACTTCTTTGGGGAGGGGGAGATATAATTTTTATTTCATTTTTTAAGAAATAAAAATCTTAATCTACATTTTTAAGTTTAATTGTAATTAAATTATAATTTTTTGACAGCGTTTGTTTCTATAAAAGTGTTCTTCTATTGGTGTAAAAAAACAGTAGTTTTGATCGAAAGAGCGCAATAAGATGCATTGACATTCAGTATGTAATGCTATAAAATATAGTAAGGAGTTTTGAACTTGTAGCTTTTATGGAATGGAATCATTCAAATACCACGACATGTTTGTGAAACGCCTGTTGAGTCCACTTTTGATTTACACTTTGATAAAATGATTATCTCGTCTTTGTTGAAGTATTTGAATTGAATAACAAATATAAGTAGTAGCGTATCGTTTTGATGAACCCTTAAACTAGTTTAAATATGTAGAAATAAATACCTTAAGTAGTAGTTTACAGATATGCCCCAGTCATACTCTTTAACTTGATCATAAAGAACCTGTTGTAATGGATAATTGGGAAAAACTTCACAAGTATAAGCAGAATCTGCAAAAATATAAACTTGAGTTTGAATGAATCTCAAAACTAGCTTAAATCTACCTAAACTAATGAAATAAAATAAATGTTAGCACGCTTTCATGCATAAGTATAAATCAAGTACGTACGCGAGCACGTGTTCATTATAAATAAAAACAAATAATATGACAGAATAACGGTTGAATTATTATAATGTTGGCGAAGTCGCAGACTTAAAAGCTTACATGTAAGAAATGAGATATTTGTATGACTAAAATTGTAAAAACTTTATAAATTAGACTTATAATAATAATATATTGTTTGTTTGGAAATATAAAAATGGCACAACAAAATCCTGAAAATGCATGAAAGAACTGCACATTTGTTAAAAGTAGCAGAAATTCACAAAGCTTACTGTCAATATTCTGAACAAAATGACTATGTGTACATAAAATAAATAATTTGATAAGGTTTAACACGATTTTGGCACTTGCCGTTACAGTATGTCCTAATGGACTAGCTTATTAGGATCACGGTTATATTTTCAGATAACGTGTTTTGACAGTACTGTCTGCAAAATGACAAGTTTTGTACATTTTTAACTAGAAAAATCTAGATACATTTCAAGGTAATTTTATTCTCGAATGAGAAAATTTAATTGGGAGAAAGTTACCTGTTAACCTTATAATTTGCCATTATTTATTTACAGTGAGCTGATTACAAAATAAGGTCAATGACGCTAACCGTTCGATTTGAAATGTTTTTAACGGCTTTAAAGTATAAGTATATTCTTATATTACTTCAGTCTTAAGTACAACCGATGTTGTTTGGTTTTGATTTCATATCGTTTTGGGATTCCACTACTGACAACGGGATGGTAAATGAAGTATTTTGCGATGACAAATTACAGATTGTGAGTAATATTACAATAATAGGACAAAAGATCTATTTGACATAATAGTTGTCTATAAAGTTAGACTGCATTACCGTTACATTTTCACAGCCTAATTTGATTTTGTTAAGATTTTACATTTAAACACTTGACCAAAATTAATAATTAGATCATAAAATATAAGGTTTGTTTTTTGACTGAAGAAATGTACGAATTTTCAAGTTTAATCACAAACATTTATCATCAATTGTAAAAAAACTATTATCTATTTTTTTGGATTCATTTACTATTTTATCAATTACCCAGTTACGCTTACATAAAAACTTATGAAATTTGCAATTAAAGGGGCATTTTCGATGTCAATTAACAGGTCGTTTTGAAAAAGAATGTAATGACTAAAACATTTAACAAACAAATTGTGGTATTTAGCTGACCAAATTTTAAACTAACAAACCAAAACTTTACAATACAAATTTGTAAGCGATTTATAATTTAAAGCCTTCTCAGTGTACTTTTAGTTACATTTTAGAAATAGGTTCATCTACAAACTTGCATGGAAGCCACATCATGGTTTTGTCTGTATATCTGCTACTTTACATAAACTTTACAAACGGGAATGCAAACAATAATTGGCCTTCCACTCATGGTGTCTGGAGTTTAGCATAAAATTCCCACTTTACAAATGTCATAAAAATACATATAAAATTACGTAATTTTTTCAACGTAAAATAATTACACCCACCTTTTTAAATTGCAATAATTTTCATTGTAACTATGTTTACACTTCAGAACAATGCTCACAAATTAATAATTCATTAAGATGGAGAGTATACAAGTACAGGAGCTTACATCAAAATTATAAATGTATTACAAAATTGGACAACAATGGTATTCTTTATCAAAATAATATTGACAGTTTTTTGGCAGATTTTTGAAAGTAATTTAATGCAATTCTCCTACAGAAATATGACAATAGACTTTAGTCAAGCACATGTAGCTAAAAGTTAGTTTCCGTTTCCTCCATATCATGGTTGTGGACCCTTAGATATGATTTAATACCTATACGAAATTAAGTTATAATTTCAAAATAATTAGGCTCTTAATTATCTATTTAAATAAAGTTTCATAAGATTACCTTCCCAATTTAAATTTTCCAGTATTTAAGCCAAAGTTCAGCATTATGGATCCTACGGTAAAAATAAAAACCCATCCCCGATTAATGTAAAGTTTGTTTTAACGTTTTTATACATTTATGGTGCTGCACTGGAATCTAGAATTACAATTCTGATATTCCCGAAACGCAAGTTTATACAAGATAAAAATCTGCTGACCAACAAAAAACAATTATTTTACCAATAAACATACATACATAAATATACATCAGAATACCAAGAACGAATGGCTTACAGCACTAACCATATTAAAAGGCTTACCTTTGAAGATATTATTATAAGAAATTCCAGAAAACATCCATTGCTTATAAATTTGGTTTGATGTCACAATTTTTCATGTTCACGGGCTTCGTTCACGAATTTCTAAAAATCAATACAACAATTTACTAACCGGCAGGAGTAAAGTTTCATTAACTAATTATAACGGTTTGTGTATTGAACTAAACATCAATAAATTGTCATATTTCTATATTTATCCAATTGAAAAAGCTAAAGCAATGGGCATCTGTTCAGCTTTTGAGCACTACTGCATACGTTGTATGGTGACTTTAATATGACAAAATTAAATCTAAAAACTTAAGATTTGTGTTTACTTTTAAACCTATCCCTAACTTTATACGTAATTATTTGTTCTCGGAAAGAACTTTCCCCATTCTTGGCACAATAAAATACGTAGTGTACCTTACAAACTTCCGTCAAAGTATAAGTACCGAAAAATTTGGGGATCATCACAATCGAATGACTAATAAAAAGTAGTGAATATTGTTACGCATGGGACTCTAGAAAATAGACGTAAGGAATATTATTTTCCACATTCAGATTTTTTTAAATTTCTAAACAAATCGTTTTGTGCAAACATCCAGAATTATGTAAGACACTTTTGCTTATAGTAGAGTACAAAACTTACAGTAGCGTTATTTAAGTCATAATGGGTCTAGTAAGGACGTTTAAAATGAAGCATTTTAAATGTGAACTATTCCAAATGTATAAGTTACATATTATTTTAATTTCCATATAATTAATTTATTACCAAATAATAATTCACTATCTGATATGCAATTATGACTTTTAGATTTGTCAATCTCGATTGCATTGTAAATAGTATGTTTAATTTAACCGAGCCGAACGTAACCTACCTAAAAAAATTGAACACTTCCATCATTGTTTAACCGAACCACGCTAAACCGAACTCAACACTTTTATTGGTACTCAAATTAACCTAATTTAATCGAACATTACTTATGCAAAATGGGATCCTAATCAACTATAACTACTTTTTCCCCTTGCCATAATACTGTTGTGTGTACATATCACATTTTTAATATAATTTCCAAAAAAAATCGTTCTAAAATATCTTAATGAGAATAATTTTCGTTAGACTTGTTCGATTTTTAACACATTTACGTCACTCAGTCATAGTCATAACTTATGAGGAATTTCTTTAAGGAAACCTGGTTGAGAAAAATTAACCTCAGAAAAGGTGTAGTTTTAAACTCAAACTTATATACCTCCATGATTTGTACAAGTGCAGAACAGTAAAGCTTCTTTCGCCGTAATTCTTTCAAAAATAGATTCCAGTGATTATTCTTTGGAGTTCCTTTATATTTAAATCGATTTATTTCATATATAACTTACTAAACGGGAATAATATAAAAATTTATGTTCACCTAAGATTGATCTGTTGCATTATTGCAGTAAAATCTGTCTTCCATAATCTGTTCAAAACCTTTGAGTCAAAAACGCCAGTACTGTCATTGACATTGTCCCTTTCTTGGCTGTTTCAGCAACATCTACAATAAGAATATTGGACGGTAAACATGCATATTCGTATTAATTCATTAGTGAATAAAAAGTTATGCATTGATCTTAATATAAAAAAGAGATGAAACCTTACAGTATGTTTTGCGGTTATCCACTTATCAACAACCTTTTGGCAAATTCAAATCCAGGCCCATTTCTGTAGTGTATTTACTATTTCCGTGTTGACATTCCAGTTGTAGTAATGGCAATTCCATTATAACTATTTGTTCAGCAGAAAAAAAAAATTCAACCATGTTCGGTGCTATGTGGAGTTAGTTCGGTAAAATAAGCTCGATGATTTTGAAAAAAATGGAAGAGTTCAACCGACTTATAATTTATGTTAATTAAGCAAGTAAACTTCTAATAATAAATTAATTACTTCTAAACCTTTAGTATGTTAAAGTACACATATTAGTTTTTCACAATGTTTAGTAACAAGCTGAAATAACAAAATATTAAGTTTGTTTTGGTTTCCTCTAAAATTCAGACAAATTTGTCTTTTGCGCACAAATGCACATTGCCCCAATGACTGATGTACAAAACCAGATTTCCTTTGTTGTTGTACTGACTTGTTGCTTTTTGTATGAGATTTAGCTAGTGTGATGAGTTTATACGGTGTAAAACTGTTTTCTTTGTGCGAGAGAAAATGAGCACTATTTGTGCATATGTAAGTCTAGACGTTATGACAGGTGAACAAACATAAAACATTTGAAATCTTATCTGACATCGTTATTCTTATTAATTTATAGCGGTTGGGCCAGGAGCTTCTTGTATCCGATCTTTGGTGTCATATTTTTCCTTGTATATAGGATATTGCGCTGGACATATCATCATCCTCATCATCACTATGAAGATCTTAATACATCATTGTTTCTAACTTTAAGACATTTTCGTTTTGTTGTGAATTTATATTTTTACAAACCACAAATCATAACCTCTTCATCTTATGGATGAAAAGGTTGGAATATTTAAAACAACGGTTTTGTCCAGTTTTATTGATAAGACAATTATTCACGGTGAGATTTCTAATGTCAATATTTGCATCACAAAGCTGCATATACAAATTACAATTTCGAAATCAAAACATAATCAACAAGTTCTAAGTTAATGAGAACTGAATGTTAATGCTTGTAGCAATCACATTAAAATTTCTGGAAAACCAACTGACACCATTTTTACCAAATTTCTCTTACAATTCAAGTCAATTATGCACCAAATATTCTTCTCAGCACATCTCTAATATAAACCAGGACAAAATACCAAAATTACAAGCCAATAATATTTTAAGGTTTACAGCTTATAAATGTCACCTTATACATAGACTGATACGGTACATACAAACTAACATTGAGAGAATTACATATACTTGTTTTTGTATTACAAAATACATAAAAAATCTTTTTTACCATACTTACTTATAAAATTGTACTTAAGAACTAACTGAGATCTCATGTCGCGTATTTTTGTCTAATATTGAATTTCTGATCTACCAAGTCACAAAGTTTACGTTTACAATATTTAGCAACATCTATACGAACAATAAGCTTATTTTTCATCTTTCCAAGACCTAAACCACCCAAAACCCATTTAGGTTGTGCTATCTTGGCCCTTTTTCCTCGCTTTCCTATTCCACCCATTTCATCCTTTGATTCTATCCTTTCGCCCAGATCCACCCCATCATCGGAATCCTTCCTCTTAACTAAATACTCCCAGTTGAACTCATTACTCTCGTCTACTTCATCCATCTGATCTAAAGCTCTTTGAAAGCTACTTTATGCTACCAAAAGCTTATCTAAATAAAATCACTGGAGAAAGTACAGCACGCATACTACTTTGAGAACAAATGTTCGAGATAATGATGCATTTGGTATGACAATTTGTCCATATTTATGGTCAACTACTCTGCTATATTTTATGTATGTATGTATCATGTATGCCAATATATGTGGAAGAAACCGGGCTAGGCTCTTGTGAGAAGTATGCATGAAAGTAGATAACATTGATAGGTACGCCGAGCTGCCAACAAGCAGTTCCAAGAGAGCAAACACAACTTACACAAACCAAAACAAACATTTGTGTCAACAAGCTCGGTGATCAGTGACTATCTGCAAGAGTACTTCAAAAAATTAGTTATTTTTATTGACGAATGGCGTTTAAAACACGAAACCTGAGCTGATATATACCACAATAGATGGACGAGCAGCAGCCGAGAAAACAAGACTTATATCGTATGAATTTTTTGAGTAAAATTGTCTAAACATTTTCTTCATTTTTGTCTTAAAAATGTCAGTTAAAGTAATTTAATATGTAAATATTTTGTTTTGCAGAGCCACATAATGAGCCAGTGTACAATGAAGAAAATTATATACCAGAGGAGAAGTATTTTTGTTGATATGCCTGGATTTGACAGCGATGAGAAGGGACATGATTTTCCAACAACTTGCCACACCGGAAGCTTTATCAGTAAGAATTCACATTTGTATGTGCAGTTACACTATTTAAGTATAAAAATTCATATGAATATTAATATCTATATAATATGAATATTATGAATTGCTCAAAGGTTTGCGGTAAAAGATAAATAAATATCTGCAAATTCTTATCTGTCCAACAATTATGTCTCCAATTTTGTAAGTTTGGATAAACCGTATTCACTTTGATTACCATGAAGTACTTTAGTTTTGTAGCAGTTTCTTATAACTTGAACATCTGACTCAGGAAGAAGTACTGACGGATGTGATTGCATACGTATCGAGTGTCATTGGAAATTGGAAGGTTACTAGACAATTGCTTACAAAATTGATGACTTCATATTGCCAGACATCAAAGTAAAAGTGAGTCAAACTTCCAACCTAAATTAAATTAGTGACCGGCATGTCTTAGTTGTCGATGCTCTTCACATTTAAATCCAATGGACGATAATCGTTTATATTTAATGTCACAACTAGCCCAAAAATAGTCAGAATCAGAGTTCATGCCAGTATTTTTAATAAGAAATTTAAATAATGTAGCAGAGAGATATGAAGTTCATCACGAGATTTTCTAATAGATATCCCATTTCCCTTTTCGATTTAGAAACTATACTCTAAAGCAGTAGAATTTAGTTACAAGATATAATAATTAAGGTAATGGACTGAAAAGGTCTCTTATAAATCATACTTTAAGTAAAGCCAGTTAAACACATTCATGCATACACCGTTTCCAATAATTATTTTTAATTGAAATTATAATTTTAGTTACCTTTGATGAAAAAATACTATAATTCAACAATAATATTTACAAAAAAGAGTTGGAGTAGTACAAACCTGAAGGTTAGGCATTCGAAACAAACAACATGGCTTGTAAAGAAGTTATACCTAATTATTATATATT
This sequence comes from Entomobrya nivalis, assembly GCA_034695485.1. Classification (NCBI taxonomy): domain Eukaryota; kingdom Metazoa; phylum Arthropoda; class Collembola; order Entomobryomorpha; family Entomobryidae; genus Entomobrya; species Entomobrya nivalis. The sequence continues at coordinate 14,869 of JAQFZH010001895.1, forward strand.
TTTTAACGACGAAAATGTTTCGTCAACATTCGTTTACAAGTAATGAATCTAATCTGGTTAGGTTACAAACCTTGATTCCTTCCGTGAACTCGTAATGCGAAAAGTGAGCACATTTCTACATATCTATTTAGTACAATTTTCGATGGGAATAAAACAAAGTCAGTTGTTATTAATTTTTGGGTGCCAAAATAAGTTCTAATTCATATCTAAAGAAGCTCTTATGATTATTAACACCGTAAAGCAACCAATCCAATTTAGACATTAAAATATTTACAATTATTTAATTGTAAACTGATCCCAATTTTTAAACATGACATGATTTATTTTTGCAAACCAGTTCAGATATATTTTTAAAGAAATGCAGCTGGCGGAGTGCAAAAGGCGGAAAATACTACTAATCTTTACGAAACTGCAAATCTGCGTGTAACGAATTATCTGTGAACAGTACAACATAGCTGTGGTGATAATTTTCCTTAGATTGTCAATGTGTGAAGGTAAATTGGCAAATATGAAAATCTTAAGCAAAGTGAAATTATTTGTCGTTTGATTTGTTCTGATAATTACGTTTATTTATTTTTATTAGTCAACCAATATTAGTGACAGGTGTAAAATTCGGATTTTTACTATGCTTTTTATGTGAAAGTTGTAAAAATATGTTGAAGAAATGTTTGTTTGGTTGTAATATTAGAATACTTAATTGTTATTGTTCGTTCGCATATCGTTTACAATATGCTCAAAAATGCTTGTAAGATTTATTTAGATTGTTAATATTATTTATCATTTTATTTGTGAAATGTGGATTTTGTGACAAAAACTGACCAGAAATTCCCTTTATGTACGATTCAAAGAAAATTGAATAGGTTTTTTTGTGCTAAAGTCATCTTTTTCTTGAAATTTGCTTAATTTTATTAATGTTTGCAGAATTAATATCTGCACAGAATATTTTAAGAATATGTAAAAGGATTATGACACAATATTGCTTGTTTACACTGTCGAACAGCAATATTTAAGAAGAAAAGCATCACGTGAAATGGATTTGAAGTGAAAAGAAATGTGTATCGTAAACTGAGTTCCATAGGTAGAGATAACTAAGTTGAATATTACCTTTTCTCCGTGTACCGTCACTTGACCGGAATTTTATGACCGGGCGACAGAAGACCGGAAGACATATGACCGGACGACATTTTCCATAAATGAAATTTTTAAAGGACGACATATGACCGGAAGACATATTACATAAATGAAATTCGGAAAAATTACATTCTATACAATATACAATTTTTATTTCGTTTCATAATTCAACTACAACTTGGTTAGTTGTAATGTGACGATTGTTCGACACTATACTTCTCGTTGCAGTTAAAATTTCGTGTTTTTAACACTCTCGGGATTTGGTTGATGCCTTTTATGCTTACTTTTTGTCACTTTGTAACTTGAAAACGTACACAGTTCTTTGTCAAAATCATACAACGCAACCCATTCGTTCGATGATCACACAAAAAAAGAAGCATTCTTACATTTGGAATTTTCTTAGTATATGAAACTATCACCAACTAGAGGAGCTTATGCCCATTTCCTTTTGAGCTGTCAATAAATCGTAAATTCGTTTTCTCAACTTGAGAATTCATGATGCTAACTTGAGTTCTCCGAATGAAATTCTAGAACAGAAGCTAGTTATGCCCGGTTTTAGAATAATATGCGTAAAATTCATTTTTATGTAAAATGTCGTTTTTATTTATGTAAAGTGTCGCCCCTTCTAAAAATTCCGGCCTTCTGTCGTTTATGTAAAGTGTCGTCCGGTCAAATGACATAGGACCCCTTTTCTCAATGTTTTAATTTTTGTTGCTAATTTATCAAACATGTATGCGTAAATATTTCAAATGTAAACATAACAAAAAATAGTCTTAATGTTATCTTTGTATTTGCTGATACTGTTAAAATATTCATTGAACCGAAGTACAAAAATATTCACAGCCAGACTGCTATAAATACAAAGTTAACAGACAAAACGAATTTATACCAAATTTCTGATGATGTAAATTTTTACTAAAATAAATGGTTAGACTAACAATTTGAAGTTAAATTCGTGGTAAGTTTTGTTACATTTTAGTTTTTTTGTGTAACAGAACGGAAAAAGCACTCAAAGTAAATTCGTTTGTTTTCAAATATTTTGAGCTTCCGTTTCATTACTGCAAGTTTAATACTGTATTTGTTATACATATATCTAATCAGTTCATACACGACATATTAATAAATACAGTTTTCAAAAATAAGTATTATATTTATGATAAATGTAGTTCCTGGTAATCGTTACTTATTAATTTATATTCCAAATTACTGAATATGCACTACATTTTAAAGTAAGAAAACACTTGTTGACTTGAATTTCTCAAAAAAAAAGCTTACGTTAATTTTTCAAAACACAAAGTAATAACGATTGATCTAGTCGAATTTCATTGTTGAAACGGGAAAAAGGTATCCCAATAGAAAACCTGTCTATTGTCACCCTACAGATTCGTTATTATTATGATCAAACTTCTAGATATTTTAAAAAGGCATTTCTGGATACAGTTTATCTTTCCTGTCGACTAGATTCATAAAATATTAAACTAAGATGACACTGTACCTAATAAATTTGCTCGAAATATTTTCTGCAAAGCCAACTTTACTGGATCGAAGATAACCTGGTTTTGTACTACTGTGAACCACTACGATCATCACTGGATATGAATGCTGACCAACATCCTAGCAACTTTCACCAAAGCTTTCTCCAGCTAACGAATACCGTAACTTTCCTTTTGTTTTTGAGAAGAAGTGAAGCTCACAATAAAGTACGCTTGCCTGACACAAATTTCTCTGGTTTGTCCGAGCCTCGAGTAACAAGTCACTTTCTTTGCTCGTTCCCTTGTGCTTTTCATAATTTAAATTTTTACATTAGAAACAAATGCTAATTGAGATTATTTCCCGATAATTGAATGTACAGCTTATGTTGTTAAAATAAGTTCAAAAACTTATCTAATCAATGATATATTTTTATCTCACATTTATATTTCTCCTAAGTCAAAAAATTCTATTCATCATCGTTGTAAGATTACTCAGCAGTTTTACTTCACTGGAATGATCAGGCTTGAGAAAATTTGTTTTCGAAATAGCAGAATCACACGTATTCGGTCGAGTTTCTTTCGTGTTAAAATACCTAAATTCCGATACACTTTTTGAATTGAAATATTCGTCTGGTTATTGCTTACAATATTTTATATATACCATCAGTTCTTTGATGGAACCTTCCTTATATATACGTATTAAAAATTATTTTAAACAAAAGTTTCTTAAGTGAAAACAAATCAATTTTTATTTGTAATGTAGGTTGTGCAAACTATTAATATGTTAGAATATTGTACGTTCATGGTTGTTTCGCAAAAATCAGTTTTCTTAAAAAATTACATTACGTGACAATGCTTAAGAAACAAGAATGATAAAATACGAAACTACATTTTTTGTGCAGTTTTTTATTTTATTGGGCTCATTAATTGATGTTTTCATTTAAGTCAACAGAAATTGATAATGAACATGAAAAATGAGTATAAAGAAATGATCTCATCAGAAAGTATTGAAACTGAAAGACAACAAAGGTATCTCACGATATTCCCAAAAATGAAAAACAAAACATTAAAAAAGTACGTGTGTAGCAAGCGGTGATCCATTACTAGGGGTTTTTATCTTTCCGATTTATTACGAAGCTGAAAGCGAAGCTCAGCGGAGTATTGACTTGGTCGCGTTTGTCTGTCTGTCTGTCTGTCTGTCTGTCTGTCCGTCTGTCTGTAAGCACGATAACTCAAGAACGCGTTAACCGATTTCGCTCAAATTTGACATGTAGGTCACTATGGTCAAGGGCAAGAACCCTATTGATTTTCAGCCCCCTAGGTCAA
>JAQFZH010001896.1:0-18796 GCA_034695485.1 Entomobrya nivalis
AACGTTACCAAATCCTCTTACCTCGGTCAGTGCACTTCAATAACAAGATGGGTTCCACCGGTCAAGGTAACCACATTTATAATATATTATTATATTATTTTTTCATTCCTATTCAAAACGATGTAACATTATCCCATTTTCTGAATTCCTCACAGACCACAAAGCTTTAAAGGAAAAGCTGATTAAAAATGTAAAGAAAGAGGTAACCGAGTACAGCTAATCCTCTTGTATTTTCATGAAAAACGTAAATATATGCCATTGGAGAAGTAACAAAACAATCCTAAATATTTACTTTGATAAATTTCACAGGTAAAACAAATTATGGAGGAAGCCGTTACTAAAAAGTTTGTTCATGAGGATAGCGCCAGTATTACATCTCTTTGTGGTAAGTAAATTATGCAAATATTTCATGTTTATCTCTTACACAACATATTCTTTGACACATCCACTTTGTAGTTTTTTTTATGAATGAAGATGAATAAGGAATTTGTAGCATTTTTGAAATATTATTTTCTGTGTAATATGTGGGAAGTTTAATACTATTTCTTTGAAACAGCTGCCGTGGAAGCCTGTGTTTCCCACGGCCTAAAACGACGAGCTCTCGGTCTGTTCAAAAGCAGTTCAACCACAGCCCTCCTCCACAAAATAGCAAAAACGTATCAGCCCGCGGCAGATGTAGTTCAACTTATTGCAGAAGCTGAAAATTGTGATCCAAACAAGTAAGATGAAAAAAAAAGTTGAAAAGTTGAGAAGAAAACAAAAATGATGACGATGATGATGATTACATGTCAGAGTGTAAGAGAGGAAGAATTTATGATTAAATATTAAATGAGCCTGGCATCATATCACATCGTATCATTAAAAAGTGGGAACCTGTGCAGTGTGTAAAGGTTCCGCTTGAAAGATCATCATATTTCATTCATGATGGCAGTAATTGAGACTCTCGCTCGTTCCTTGCTGTGTAGTCATTCTCTTTGTATAGCTTTGTCTTTTAATGTTCTCTATATTTATATATATCTATGTATGTATGTATTTACTATGTACTACTTGTACAGCAGACTTGCAATAAGCTCAAGACTTTCCCTTCACACGATCAATTCTTCTTATAGACGATCGTCCTCGGGTGGAAGTGAAAGTGCAAGTAAGCTGGGAGTGAACAAGCCTCCTCTTCAAAAGCGGAACTCTGTGGCCACCATCAAGTACCTGTGGATTCGTTTAGCTCTCACTGAGAAACAGTTAGCCAAAATTGTTGACTACATTGTCGCAAATAGCAGGTATGTATATGTGGGAATTCTTGGGGGATTCCTTGAATAAAAAAAAACTTTTTCACTTTCTCTTTTTGCTTTCTTCACTTTTTGGCTTTTTCTATTTTTACATTCTTTACAGTACAGTGAAGTATGCTTCTTTTTGAGTAACTCATTTTTTTTAGTTTTTCTTAAAAGCTTTTCTCTTATTTCTCGTTATGATGATCAAAACAAGAAAAAAGTAACAGCTTGCTTGCATTTTTTATGATGCAAACACTGTTCGCTATACTTGGAAAAATATGTACATATGCTTATATGTATTTATGTATCTAGCTTTCACGTATATAGTGCTTATGGTTATTTTATAAGCAGCAAAATTCAATTTGAAATTGCACACGGCTGCTTAACGAAACTAATTAAATAACACTTTATTCTATTTCTTACAATGTTGTTGGTATTTTACAGTAAGTACTATGAAAAAGATGCGTTAGTGGCCGACCCGGATTATGGCTCCATTTTAAGCTCCCTGTTAGGTACTGGTAGCCCTATTTAGACTTTCTAAAAAAATATAATTCATAATCCAAAATAGGCAACATGAGCCTGACTCTTAAGCAAAAAAAAATAAAGTTAATTCATTTTTAATGAAGAACCTTGGCAAGTACGATATGCTTAATTATTAAGGAATTTCAATTTTAGTAATGCTATTTTATTTTGCTTTTGTTTGAATTAGTGGGTCCTTGTGCCCTAGACTATTCGAAATTGCGAACAGCAGAGCATTTCTGGAATGACCCTCCAGCAGATGAACTAGTGCAAAGGCATAGGATTTCGTCTGGACAGTTTCCTACGCCTGCATCTCCCCCGGCACACAAGAGACCTGGCCTTCACGTAAGTATCAAATTTGCATTAGACGTTTATGAATATATTTCCTGTTCAATTGAATCTTACAGTTATTATTATTTTGTGTTATTTTATTTCATCCTTCCATGTAAACAGTATAAAGGTAGCGTAGGATTCAGTAATTCGGACGATAATATGCGTTCCAAAGACTACGTTGAATCCCTCCATCAGAACAACAAGTCGACGCTGCTATACGGCAAAAATAATGTAGTTGTTTACATGGTACGTGGACACGCACAGTTACATACATACATACATACAACTAAACTATATATATGTACCTTGCTTGCTTTTTGGCACCTCCAATTAAATTCTTCAAAATAATAGATGTACTTGCTTCATTTTCATTTTGACACGTAGAAGGATGGTAGTGACCCTCTTGCAGGATATCTGAGTTTACACCAGTGTGGGGACTCTCTTCTTTTGAAATGGACGCCCAATCAATTGATGAATGGTTGTACTGATACAGGAGTGCATGATAAAAGGTTATCTATTATGATTTGTTATTATGTCATACTAACATATTTAAAATGCTCCACTACCAACACCGCCATAATCACATAACTAATAGCATGACTTTAATTAATGGACATACCACATACCTAACTATAATAGAAATGTGACCGTTTGGAATAAATATGCAATGTAATTTGCTTGCTTGCTTGTTGTTGATAGTGTGTACTGGGATCATGCTCTCAACGTTGCTGTTCATGAGACTGTGTACGTTCACTGTCACCAAGGTCCCGAGAGTGATTGGATAGCACTGGTTGGCCAAGATGGAGTACAACGACCCCCAATCCACTTTCCCCGAGGGGGACATCTCTTGGCATTTTTAAGCTGCTTGGAAAATGGACTGTTGCCACATGGGATGCTGGATCCGCCCTTGTGGTCTCAGCGTGGAAAAGGTAAGTTTTTAAAAAAGACACAAGGTTTCCACACCAACAGACAAAAGTGCGTTTCAAAATTTAATTTGCATGTTTCGGACATATTGACAAATTAGAATATTTTTATGTTGACAAGAAATGAAGCTTATCCGAAGTAGATTATTTTGATGGTATAGGGAAAATATTTCCCAAGCTGAGGAGGAAAGGTAGCAGCAGATTCCACTCCACCAGCGCCAACTCCATTATGAAGGAGGAGAGCATTGTGGCTGAAGACATTGTTGTTTCCTCCGCAACAACAGTAGAGACAGGGACGTCCGATTTTGTGTTCCGCATTGTCTACCCGAATTTTACAAGGACATATCCACAAGTTGACGATATGCTGGAATATCCTGTGTGGCAGTCATCTCCATCTACTCCAAAATCTTCCATCCCACCGACTACTCCTCGGTCCACACCACTTCATTCCGTGTCTACCACGTCGTCTACATCCTCGTCGAAAAGTCTGGATCAACAGTGTTCAGTACAGGAGACCTCCGCTGGGGAACCAATACAGGTTGTGTGCCAAACAATGAAGAAACAAATCATATCGAGAGCATTCTACGGATGGCTGGCCCATTGTCGACATTTGCGCACAGTACGCACCCACCTAGTTGGTTTAGTAAGATCAAAAATTGTAAAACCAGACGATCCCTTGGATGCCACCGGTGGACTCACTGAAGAAAAATGGAAGGAGTTTCAGGAGAGTGGTTCTGTGGACATTACGGAAATATACAGGCTTGTCTACTTTGGAGGCATGGCTCATAGTTTACGTAAAACACTGTGGCCCATCATGCTATCAGGCAAGCTGGAAGGAGAGTGTCCAGAAGCATTGCGACGAGAATACGAAGACAAAATGTCAGAGTGGTTGGCTGTAGAAGCGATAGTTAGACAAAGGGATAGAGAGATTATGGCTCAAAATCTGGCAAAATTGTCTTCAGAAGGGACCTCGTCCTCGGCTGATATACAGCCTTCTCCAAAAATGTTGCAGACCCATGAGAGCAACGAGGTTAGCAATTGTTGATAAAAATATAAGCATTTATTAGAACATGTAAAATATTAGTAATTTACATTTGTTGATTCATTTGTAGGTATTTGTGGATGCTGAGGAGACCCTTACCATTGAAACAACTGAAGGGGGAGGGGGAGGTAGCAGCTCAAAGTCTCAAAAGTTCAAGAGCTCGGATTCTGTTTCTGTAACAAGTACTCCAAGTAAACAATCAATTTTGTCTGACAAGCGCACAGAAAATGGGGACGTAACGCGCAGCAAAGCATGTTCCTCCAGTAGCACAAATTCATCTTCAAAAGATCAGTCACGTCCTCGAGAAGTATCCTTTCAGCCTGAAACGCCTGTGTTTCTCGAACCCTCGCCAAAGAATGAAGATGATGATGATGAAGCTGACTCGGATGTGTCCAGTGAAGAGTCCCCAACCGCCACAAGGGGTGGCGTGTATCCTAATGAACTGCTGGAATGCTTTGGACTTAATATTCATCGCATTGACAAGGATGTCAAGAGATGTGACCGGAACCATTGGTACTTTACCGAGAAAAACTTGGATAAATTAAGAAATGTCATGTGCACGTAAGTAAACTAACTACATAATATAAAATAAGAGTTTAAAAAATTATTGTTGATAATAATATTATATCTAAATCGATATAATTTATCGTACAGATACGTTTGGGAACATATGGAAATGGGGTATGTGCAGGGAATGTGTGATCTTGCAGCACCCCTCCTAGTAATTCTGGATGACGAAGCGATTGCGTATGGATGTTTTAGAAATTTGATGGAGAAAATGTCCGCCAATTTCCCTAGTGGCGGGGGTGCCATGGATGCCCATTTCGCTAATATGCGGTCACTTCTTCAAGTATTAGATCATGACTTGTTTGCGTTGATACGTCAGAATGGAGATTACACACATTTCTATTTTTGCTATCGGTGGTTTCTCCTTGATTTCAAACGAGGTACGCTAGCAATGAGTAAAATGAAATGAATTATTTAATAGATTATACAAAAGCATGTATTTATTTTTCAACATTTTGTAGAATTTTCGTACGATGACGTGTTCCACGTTTGGGAGACAATATGGGCTGCTAGACATATCGCTTCGGCCGACTTCGGACTATTTTTGGCGCTGGCGTTACTAACGTATTATCGAGATATTATTCTGGCCAATTCCATGGACTTTACTGACATTATTAAATTTTTCAATGGTAAGCTTTTTATATGTAAATGTAAATATATTTAACTGCTATCGTTCAAGGAATTGTAAATTGACAATTTGATTTCATTGTATCTCTAGAAATGGCGGAACGACATGAAGGGAAAGCCATTTTACAAATCGCGAGAACATTAGTTCTGCAGCTTCAAACTCTCATCGAAAACAAGTGAAGCGGACAATCAAAATATTTTTTTCTTTTTTACAAACGTGTCCATCATTTTTTCTTTAAAATACTTTGACATATTAAATGTGTAGTAGAACGACTAAATCTCTAATATGTATACATATTATATAACCAACAAACATTTTATCCCTCTGAAAATTCTTCTATGACGAAATTATGTTGACACTCTTCATATACTTCGTTTATGTGGTTAATTAACAAAGACATTTGAAATTAAACTGTGGTTCTCTGGGTCAATATGTATTGTATTGTTCTATAGCTTTTCTGAGTCATCCCAATTTAAAAAAATACATACCTGTATATATTATTCTGTCGTCTTCTTCAGTAGTCAATTGTGAAAATATATATGTACATCAAATTGCAATTAGGGAACTAAAAGCATGTATACGCGTATTTAAATCTATTATGTGTCTATTGTATATACGTTATATGTACCTACCTCTCATTATCATCTTCGCTGTAACTATTATGTGTACCTCTTCAAGAAAAAAATTTAATTACCTGTAAAAAGAATATTAATATGCACGTTACTATTTCTTCCTAAATATATTTGTGCACAATTATATCATATTCTTCGCATTTATTGACTGTGTGTGATTTTAAAAAAATACTCTTACTAAGGATTGGACAGAAAAAAAGATCGGAAACTCTTTATAAAATTGTTGTGCAATGAAAAATGTTGTTTGTTGGAGTCTCTATTAATTAGTTACTTAATGTCTATTTACCATATAATTAACAAACAAAAAAAATCAAATATTTTGCTTTACATGAATATGAAAAAAAATATTTTGCTCTCTATTTCAAATATTTTTGAAAAAAGGTTGTTGTTATAAACAGTTTAAAAAAAGAAGGATACTGAACGGAACGTGTTTAAGAAAAGTTTATAGTCTATCTTTATGATGATCTGCGGTAGAGGTTATTCAAAACGATGTTCATAATTATTACAAAATTAGTTATCTGATCTGAAAAAAATATGCATGCATATTATTATTTTCCACCCCCTTTTGAACTCCTCTTAAGAACTATTTTATGTGTTAAACACACTCCATCATCTTATTATCATAATCATAATTAATGGGGAAACGTAATTTATGAATTATTGTAGTGAAATTTTAGTACAGACAAATCCGAAAAAAGTATATATATCCAAGTTGTTGTGACAAAAAAAGCTTTACAAAATGAATTTAACGCTGAATATATATTGACATGTTTACATTAAATGTGACGAAATTAATAAACCTACAAAAAAGTTATTTAAGTAATTAAAAGGCGACGAGGGTTGCTACTTTTATTTTCAAATCCGACTTGACAACAGCATTGTTGAGCATTGTTGACTGAACTGTCAAACTGACAACAACAATGAGCAGGAACAGAGTCTAAGATCCAGTCGACTTGGTTGAATTGAAACTGAAGCCACAAAAAAGTGTATATCGCCTTTGTTGACGCGAAAAAGAGTAATATAGCAAGCTATGCTTGCTTGTGTAGCTAAAGCTGCTGAGCTGGAACTTTGACTGGAGTCAGAAATTATACATTGCTTGAATCATAGAGTAAGTTTCTCCTAGCGCGAGTTAGGGATACATTCAAAGTTTGTTTTGTTTTGATGTTCCATTTCTGAAAAACCACTGGCATCAGAAGGATGTCGTGAAAAAACTGGTAAAGGTCAGGACGACTGAAAAAGCACTAGCAACTCAACAGCAAGGAGCCTTATTTAGTGCTTTTGCTGTTTCATCCTGATTTGTAAGCAATCTGATATTTTTAGATTAGTAATTAAGTTTTGCATTATGCTGTTTAGCTGAACAAAGGAAGCCAAGAAAAAGTTGAAGAGGAGGAGGTGGTGTGTAGGTGTGTCAGTTGGCTTGTTTTGATTTGACATTTGACCTTGATCATTATACATCTCCTCAGTTTGCTACTCAGATAACATGTTTTTTAGTATTAGTTCAGGGTTTTGGTATGATAATTGACAATGGAGCGGTTGTTTCATAGGTTTATGTATGATTTAGGGTGTTAATGTGGTAGGATTAAGATTAATTTTGATATTGTTTGTTTACGCAGCTGAAAATGGATAGAATTCCGTTTCCGATAGACCAGTCCTTGGCGGACAATCCCTCCAAGATTTTTGAAAGTGTTAAATATGTACTGGAAGGATGTGTGGATGATCAGGTAAGATATTATTTCATGTCAGAAGAGAAGTATTTTGAATCATTTATGTGTTACATACATTTAAATGTTTTTAAATTATTTTCATTTAAAGATTACCAAACTATTGGATAATGGTGGGGCTAAAAAGTTGGGGTATACCGGAATCAGTGTAACTCACATGATAGCCGGAGACGATGCTGACGAGGTGAAATTAGATGAAGCAAAAGAAGTTTTTGAATTTCCGGTTGTGCAACCTCGGTGGGTAGCGTTCTCGGCGAAAGCTGGAAAACTTTTACCGTAAGTTGAATCAAGATCTAATACAGATAATTTAATTGAATATAGAATATTCCGATAAATAATTGTTGTTATGGTGCATGATTTTTAGAACCAATGGATTTGAGTATCATTCTAAAAAACTCTTTTCCGGTGTTCGAGCAACGTGTTCAAAAATAAATCTGAGTGAGGTGAGAGTGTTATGGGGAAACTTGACTGACCACGGTGGACACTTTCAAACGGCTCTAACAACTAAGACAACTCATTTGATAACCAATACGACTACCTCCGAGAAGTACAAGATTGCCAGTCAAAGAGGTGTAAAAATTGTGTGCCTAGATTGGATTACAGAGTGTATGAAAGCAAAATCCATTTTGGATGAAGCTAAATACCATCCTCAGTTATTGATTCCACCAAATGCTCAACCTCCACCTCCGCTGAGAACTACTCAATCAACTACGGAAAGTGTTAGTTCGGCTAAATCGACAGTTACTCAAGCTAAACAGGCAGCGAAAGCTACGCCAACGAGTACGACTACTGTGAGGCCACAAACCTCTCAAGCCACAATTCTGCAAGTCCAGTTATCTGGCAGTCAGCAAAATGGACCTAGGGGAAGGGGAACAGGGATTCGTCAGCAATCTCAACAAATTCTCATTCAGCAAAAGCAGCAGGCTGGGGCTACGAACGTACGTGCTCATCGACCACTGCTTGTGAATTCTCCGCAACAACAACAAGCTCAGAAATCAAAAACCGGTGCTGGAGCTCCAACAGTTCAACCAATTATCCCACCACCACCGCCTCCAGTATCCCAAGCTCCCCAACAACAGCAACCACCAAAGCCTGTAAGTCAACCTCCTCCTCCTCCACCACCAATTTCACAACCGAGTCAGTTACCACCTTCACAACAGCAACAACAACAACATGCGCCTGTACAACCGGGGCAGCCGCCTCAAAGCCAAATGCCACCTGGTCAGCCCCCACCAACATCTCAGGCTGGACAGCAGCCAATGACTCAAGGCCAACCTCAGCAACAACAGCAGCAACATCAGCAACTGCCTCCACCTCCACAATTACCTCCTCAAAGTCAACCTCAATCGACACCTCAACAGCAACAACAAATTAGCCAGATTCAACTAGGGCAGCAGCCACAAGGACAGCAACAGCAATCAAATCAACCACAGTTGCAGCAACTCCAGCAACAACAGAATCAGTTGCATATTGCACTACAGCAAAATCAAATGGCACAGCAGTCAGGCCAAGGTCCAGGTCCGCAAGTCCAAATGTCAGTTGCTCCTCCTCAACAACAACAGCAAATCCCCATGTCTATACAGTCTTCCCAAATACCATGTCAGACAACTACCTTACAATCAAATAACATTGTAACTGTAACATCTCAACAGTCTCAATTACCCAATTCCCAACCTCAACAACATACCATGCAGTTACAGCAACTGCACACCCAACAACAAATAAATAGTATGCAACAATTGCAACATCATCCAGGTCAAGGACAGTTGCACCAATCCCTTCAAGGCCAACTGCATGGTCTTCAACAACAGCAAGGCCCGCAACAACCTACACAGCTTCAAACGGCTCTCTCAAATCATTCTCCAGGGCAGATTCAACTGATTTCACATCCCCAGCAGGGTATTCCTTTACATGTACAACAACATCAAATGCAAGTTGGTCAGCAGCAGCAGCAACAACAGTCTGTTTTGCAGAATCAGTTGCAGCAAATGTTGCATTCACAGCAAATGCAACAACAACAGCAGCAGCAACACCAACAATCACAAATTCAACACTTGCAGCAGCAACAACAACAGCATAATCTCCAACATGTACAATTAGGACATCCACAGGGGCATCAACAGATAATTCAACAGCAACAAAACCAACAAGGTATTCAAATTCAGCGACCACCCCAACCCCAGCAAGGCCATCCAATGCATTTACAACAGCAGATTCAAAGCCAGGTGGGTCAAGTACAGATGGGTCAAAATCAGCAAGGTATACAATTTCAACACAATCAACAACAAATGTTGCAACAGCAGCAGCAACATCAACTCCAACTACAGCAGCAGCAACATAATCAACATATGCAACAACAGAATCTTAATAACCAACAGCAAGTGCTTCAACCACAAAAGTCGCCATTAGGCCAACAACAACCTGGAAATCAGCAACAGTTGCATATCCAACAGGGGATGCCCATTAATCAGTTAGGACTTTCACCACTCCAAGGTCTGCAGCAGCAACAACAACAACAGCAACAAGCTTATCAGTTGCAACAAAGTCAACAACAACAACAGCAGCAGCCACTTATGCAACAACAACAATTTATATCACCAGGCCCGTCGAAAACTCCTCCTCAGCAACTACACCAACAGCCTCCACAAGGCATGCAGCAGTTGCAGGTTCAACAAGGTATGAGGCCGCCCCCGCAGCAGGGACAGCAACAAGTACAGTTTCAAGTACTGCAACCCCAACATCGTCTCCAAGTTGTGATGGGCCCCGGGCAGCCACAATATCAACAACAGGGACAGCAAGGACCCCCTGGACCTGGAAATGTTGCTCTTTCGAATCTACAAGTATTCCGTCAACAGCAACCGCATCCCCAACAACAAGGTGGAGTTCCGCAAGGAATGAAAATACAAGGTCAGTTATATCATACCTTACAACAACAGCAGCAGCAACAGCAGCAACAACAACAACAGCAGCAACGGCCTCAAGGAATGATGCACATGCAGCAGCAGCAGCAACAACAACAACAAGGACCCCCACCAGGTCATCAAATCCAAATTATGCAAGGGAACCAACCTGGACAGCATCCCCCTGGCGGTCATAATCAAAATACTACCGCAGTTAACCAGCTGCAGCCGATTTTGTCTCCACAACAGCAGGCTGCAAAGTTTCAAGAGATTGGTCCAATAGCAGGTCAGCAAATACAGCAAGGTGGACAGCAGCACTATAACGTGGTGATCCATCAAGGACAGCAGTACGCTCAAATGAATCCACCACCACCCAGACCTCTAACACAACAACGTCATCCGGGTAAACCGGGAGCAATGCCTAATCAGCCCGGCCAAGTAGTGCAAAGAGTAGGTATTCCACATGGCCAGCCAAGACCTGGAGGAAGTCCATGGACCCAGCAGCAACAAATGGAAATATTCAAGCAGATCCATAATGATCCTGCCATTAAAGCAAAATGGGCCCAGATGAACCAGGAACAGCGTCAGCTGCTATTGCAGAAATTAGCACAGAGGCATAGAGAAGAGCAATTGCGGAAGGAAATGATGCTAAGACAACAGCAAATGAATCAACAAAATGCTGTGCTTCAAGGACAAGGCCAGGTGCAAGGACAACCCTTGGGACAACCCTTGGGTCAGTCCTTGGGACAATCTTTGGGACAACCACCTCAACAAGGAATTGTTCCAGGCCAACAACATATTCCAGGTCAACAGCCTCAACCTATTCTAGTTTCGCAAGGTGTTCCACAAGCTGCTCAATCGCCTGGAGGGGATAAACCTCATAGCATGCTGCAGCAGCAGCAAATACAACAGCAAGGAAGTCCCGGAATGGTGCCTCAACCATCGCCCTCCCCCCTTGGTCAATCTCCTAGCCCACAATTACAACAGCAGCCTGGCCAAATTCCGGGTTCTCCCGTTGTAGCCACTACAGCTAATCAGCAGCAAATGCAGATGATGCAAAATCAACTGCTAGCGCAACAACAAAACCAATCCAAAATGCAGATGCTCAATCCAAGAGCCCAGTCACCTACTCAAAAGTTTCCTCCTCCAAGTCCTATTCAACCCATGCAGACACGTTCACCCACTCATCCTGGAATCCCTGGTCAGCAACCTCAGCCTACCGGGACCATTATCCGAACACAGCAAGTCTTCACTCCGCAAGTGGCTCAGCAGCACGGGCAACAACAGCGAATGGTGAATGTACAACACGTTCTAGTCCATGGTGGTCTTCCACAGCAGCAGACAAGATTCCCTCAACAGCAAATCATTTTACAACAACACCAGCAGGGTCTCCCAGGTCAAGTTCAGTCTCCTGGAGCTCCATCCCCTCAACAGGGCCAAAAGGTCGCCATTCTTCAAGGACCTCATCAGTCACCCGGCGGTCAAAGTGGAGGTCAATGGATTCCGGGTACTGCACAACCCCAAAGATTAGGTAGTCCTACGCAAGCGGCTTCCCCAGGCCAGTTCCCCCCAAGGATGCAGTCACCTGATGCTCAGCAAAGGAGTCCAGGTGGTCAAATATGGAACGTTCGTGCAGGGCAGCCAGGAAGTTTAATTACCCCTGGATCGCCTGGAGCTACAAGCGCTGCTGCTCCTTATGTAAGACATGGACATAGTATTAACATATATTTACTCGAATTTATATTTGATTCAAGTTTAACAGTTTTATTATCAGTATTACTATTACGTTATTGTGTTGTTGTTGAATTTTACCTTTGGTTGCGTTCCCTGAAAAAACTGATTGATTTTTTCTCCTTAATATTCCTTACAAGTTTTTGCACTACTACTTAACATATTCCACTCCAACTTACTCTAACTGATTGACAATTTACATAACTACCTTACACCTTTAACAAACAAACGTACATACAGCTTAGCTTTATTTAAAACGGCGTGTGCAAAAGTGACTTATTTTCATGAGGACTGTTACAGCTTGAAAAGTTTATGATTATTATTCTCCCTTGCAAATCTACAGTCGCTCCTTTAACATATTTTCATCATCATTTCTGCATTATTTCTCTTCTTATAAAACACGATTATAACTAGTTATAGGTAGGATCATTAAACACGCATTTTTAAGCAGTGCATGCATGTAAGTATAAATGTATATCAGCTTTTTTAACATTCCATAAGTCATCATAAATTTTCGTGCATAATTACAATTTTCAAGTTAAAAATTCCATCCAATGTGCAGAAAGAATTTTAAAAAACATTTTGTCGTCACACACTAGAACACCTACATATTACACAACGCAACGGTTAAATAT
Source organism: Entomobrya nivalis (assembly GCA_034695485.1). Lineage (NCBI taxonomy): Eukaryota > Metazoa > Arthropoda > Collembola > Entomobryomorpha > Entomobryidae > Entomobrya > Entomobrya nivalis. The sequence continues at coordinate 12,897 of JAQFZH010001896.1, forward strand.
TCCTTGATTGCTGTTGATGTTAAAATTAAAACACTTGAAATAACAACAAATCATTTTTACCAGGGCATTTTTAAGTTTTAAACTTTTTGTTTGGCTTTTTACATTAGTATGCATTAAATGTGTGGGTTAATGTTTATCAAATTTAATTTTGTTCAATTGAGTATCAAATTATTTTCTGTATTCTTTAAGCGTTACCCCACTCATAGAAATGTTCCTCGTCATTTATATTGTTCTTGACTGTTGACGTAATTGCGAATGATAAAATATGATAATAACAATGCATTAATTAGAGTGCCAAAGTTGACTGCTTCTTCGTAAAAACAATACCTAATCTATTGTAGTGTTATTGCGTTTTGTATGATTTTTATTACTTTTACTATCACTTCAGTTTCGCCAGCATGTTAAATACATTGATTTTCAATTAACAAACGTAAACAGTATTTCTCTAATGAAAGGAAAAATATTTAAGATTTAAAAAAGTTTTGCGAATACAACTAATAATATTTAACCAAAGCAGTTATTTTGAAGGAAAAAGATAATATTTGGATTGATTTTCGCTTTTCGCTTGACTGTGTGGTGGTTTTTTGATAATGAGAAATAAAAAAAAGAGAAAGGTGGTGGAACTCTGATTATCTAAAACACTGATATTGGGTAGGTTCAGGTGGTAAACTCCAAAACAAAGACAGCTTTGGCCAATTTGCTGAACAATAGACTGCAAGGGAACAATACAGGGATTGACACGAGTACAACGACGAGTACAGGAGGTAGTAGCTCTTTGGCTACTCCTTCTGCTGCTTCTTCTTCATCTTCATCCTCCACGACTCTTACGATGTGCCCATCATCTTCTCAAAACCTTCCACATTCCTCCTCACCTCAACAACAATTACCCCTTCAACATCCCGTCTCACAACAAACGACGCCTCAATCTTTGAGTATTGTCAATCAGAGAAGAACTCTGTCCAACTTAACTAACAGCTGTAAAACAATTCATCAGGTTAACAGTTATGGAACCGCTGTAGCTGCTGCTGCTGCCGCAGCCCGAGCTGGAACCCTTAGTCAGTCGCCATCACCAGTTGCGATCTCAGCCACACGCACTCCTTTCTACGGATATGAGCCCAGTTTTAAACGTAAGAAACGTAAAATTCTCTTATACATTGTATTTTTTTAAAGAAACTTAAAGAAACCTTTATGTAATCACTTAACAATTCTTTTTGCCCACACAGCGCCACCAAATGGATTCCTGATAGGATGCGCATTTTGGGCTGCCCAAACCCTGGATTCACCTAGTTGGCGCAATTCCGTTATATTCTATGGGGGAGAAATTCTTGGTGAATACAATCCGTCTAAGGTCACTCATGTTTTATGTAACAATCAAAAGTTTCCAGAATTTCAGCAGGTATTGAGGGATGGTAAGCGTCTAGTAACGCTGCACTGGCTGAGTGACACGTGTTCACGAAAAGTAATGGCGCCACCATTCTATGCCATGCATTTACCTACATCATTTAATGAGTAAGTAAATTGAGAAAAGATAAAAAGTCATATTTCCCCGTTTTGCTTGAAACTATAATAATTTGAACAATTTATTTGCAGAGATAATCTTCCCTTGAAAGGACAACCGTTTTCTATGACAGGGTTTGATGGAGAGGATCGCGAACGGGTGGTTAAAATACTGAAGCTGTTGGGAGCTGACTGCACGCCGTACTTTACTAAATTGAATAAGGGCTTGGTTGCTTCGCGGTAAGTTGGGGGGTACTTCATTTCTAAACAATTAACACTCAAGTTATAAATAAATTTTCTTGTACCTTTTTTCAGTTCGGAAGGCCAAAAGTTTACGAAAGCAAGGGAATGGAAGCTTCCCGTTGTCAATATTCAGTTTTTAAATGAGCTTCTTTTGGGAAACCAATCATGTTTACAAATGATTCACAGTCCAAAGTATCAGCATTTCACTCTAGAACAACCTTTCCGGTTTGACATCAACATTGCACCGCATCTGATGGGTAAAATACCGCCTGTGGTTACACTTTATAATTTGTCTTATGAGTTCGCATGATTATAATATGCAATTTTTATTACTTTTAACTTTTGTAGCCGCCTGGAAAACGCCCATTCGCATTAATAACGAAATTGTAGAAAAATTTAAGACTGGTAAGCGTCCACTAGAACAACCGGACGATGACGGGGAGAGAGCTAAGCGTATGAAATTTATGGAGGATGAGACACTACAACTTGCGTATTTGGAAGTGAAGACTGAGCCAGATGCAATGGATGTCACAGAAAACGATCCCAAGCAAGATGTGGAGAACAAACTTCCTCCTGTGATCATGTTTACAGGGTTTACTGAGAAATTTAAAACAGCGGTAAGGTCATACAAGGGAAAAATATTTCATGGATAACTAAGCATCGTAGAATTTATAAATGTAAATTTTCTAAATGTAAATATCAAACAGGTGAAGGATAAGTTAACGTCGTTAGGAGCTCGAATCGGAACGGACATCAAAGATTGCACGCATTTGGTTTTCTGGGGAACTATTACTTTTAAGCTTTATGCTGCACTTTGTCGAGTCAAATATATTGTATCCCCAACCTGGATTCAGGAGAGTATAAAAGCGAAGCGATTTGTGAATGAGACAAATCATATTAGCAATATTCCCGACATTGAAAAGCATCACGGCCTTTCCATCGCGGAGGTTCTTAAGAAACCTGATCGACATTTGATATTCAAAGTAAGTTGGCTGATATAGATATAAAGAGATACAAGTATTAGTATGAGTGAGTTTGTTTTGTATAAGCATATCTGGTTTTAAATTATAGGGACTAACATTTTACGTTACTCCCGGAATTACTGGCATGACGAAAAAGGGCGTGGAAATGGTCATTGATGCTGGTGGGGGACTATTAGACAAGTATCAAAAGTCAATGTCAGATGTGAGGGTAAAAGCTCGAAAGAGTCCACGAAAGTACGTTGTGATAACAAATTTGAGCGACTTTGAGTTTTTCTCAGACTTCTTCTACTACAAACCATCAAAGCCATTAAGTAAGACTATAAACTTTTGTCATGCTTTAAAATATACAAGAGGAATTCTATGCAAATATTTATAGTTTTTATATTATTTTTTTCAGGTGTATTTACGAACGTTTTTCTCTACAAATCTATTGCGGACCAAAAACTAGATTTCGGACCTGTACCAGTTAAGAAGGTTACTCCTAAAGCGGAACCTGCTAACTCTGCCTAACTTCCAGTAATTGACATTGCATTTTTTGACAGAGTAGAGCAATTGTTAGGCATACCGGTAAAGCCTTTTTTCACTACAAGTTGATAGATTTCATTTTAAATTGAATGCCTTCTTCCCAGAGATTGTTCTTTTGAGGAATGTAAATTATCTGAATGTTTATGAAATTTTCAACAGTAGTCGTACGAAGCAAATGAAATATTATAATTGAATTATTTAAGTTTTAATAACCCATGGTGCACACTTAAGTTAAAAACCGGTTCGTACAATTTATTACTATTTAGTATTTTTGGGGACAATTTAATTGCCTACTCTCTCCGCCTTTTTAGCCCTATTTATTTCACTGTTAAGTTATGTTTTTGCTTGTAAAATAATTTATGTGTAAAAATGTATTATAATAATATATTTCTAAAAAAAAACAATCTAGTGCCTTCAATTTTATGTCATGTTAATAATTAACTTAAAACATGCCTGTTTTTTACGCGAAGATGTTGATGAAAGTAAAATAATTTTTTACTACAGTAACTCTTGAGTATGAAGTATTGACTAAATTATTTATCATCATCACCATAATAAAAATAAACACCACAGTTTTCCTTTGTCTCAAAACGACTTTAGCCCAAGTCATCGATTTTCGGTCAAAAACCCATGAAAATGGCTTGTAGATGGCGTGTGATATGCTTTCGGCAACATGTCGCTACAAAGATGAGTTGTTTGTTGGTACCGAATTTAGCATGAACGATGAAGGTAATTTTCTGTTGTTCTTCGTGTGAAGTATTTTCTTGACCAGTGCATTGATGATTTAAAAGACTACATGTTTTTGTTCGTTTTCAAAGCTACCGAAGAAGTAGCCGCAGTATTCTCTTTGTTGCGATTGCACACTATAAGCACTGCTTCCACCAAACAGGTGGAGGTGACTGACAACAATGGAGTAATTTGTTGTTATTTTTTTCTTTCGATCATTAATCAAGTGGAAAAGTGAAGTGACTGACGACTTTTCAGGAGTTGTGGTGTCATTCTTATTTTTTGAAGAATAGAACAAAAACGCGTCTCCATCAAGACGGAAGGGAGTCAAAAAATCAAAAAAAAAGTTTGCATGTGGAAGATTAATGTTGCATTTAATGATGAAAATGTCTTAATGTCTGTTTTAAGTCCATATATAATTTTAAATAGAATTATATAGTTAACTGTAGCTGTGCCTTCTGGGTTTATATGTTAAGTAAAAAAAAACATTTATTTTTTGGAATGGTGAGAAAGTAGGAAGCATAATGTAGAATATAGAATGATGTGCTACACAGATAGGAAATGAAGAAGGGGAAAGTTTTGTGTTTGTACAACTTGTGCTCCAAAAAGATAGGAAGCCCCTCGCCTCGCTCTCCAGACACCGGTTTTATGTGATGCCGTATGCCAAAGAGAGATAAGCGAATGAATGGCGGTGATGCTGTTGTTGCTGCGTGTGTTATTGTGTGCGGCGGGACCTCATGCCTTCCCAAAAGAAAATGTCATTTTCTCCTCGTTCCTCCATTTCTTCCGAAAAACTTTGGATATCACAATCACAACACAACCATGCATAGTAGTACCAGTACCTGAATCTTCACTTCATGGAGTATATATGCATACACACAACATACATACATTTGGCGTTGTTGGTAATGTGCAAGGTGCGAGGGATGTGAAATGACAGACGACGGATTTGAAATGACATGAACATTCTGTTGTCGATAAAGAGAGCACAGACAGTCATGACGTTTAGGACTGAATGCGTTTTTAACGATTTATTTAGAGAAAGCACATGGAGTCAATACGCTTTTCTTTAAAAATAGCATGTTTGAAATTAAATAAAAAATTACATCAAATTAAAAGTTTAATGTTCAATTCATGTTGAATTGGGGGTATGATATGGAAAGAATTCGCCATACTCTCATTCAGTCTACCTTACTTCGCTTCTTCAAAGATGCAGACAATTTTCAATATAATTTTAAATCCCTTCAGTTTAATAGTCAGTAGAACACATCATAATCCGCATATATACTGAAGTAATACCCAATCATCCACTGTACTTGAGGAATCAGAGCTTTACTACAAGCGAAGTGTTCCAAAGTAGGAAGTGGACGAGTATCTTTTATTTAATTAGCGACCTTCAATTCTCTGTACAACACAGTAATCTCCGGTCTTCAAAACGATTTCAAGTAATTCAACATTAAAGTAATCTAACACATTTCAGAATCACATCATCGACCTATACAGCGGCTTAACAAACCATTATGTGACAGCTATTGTTTCACTCAAGTTTTACAAAATTAAAAAATCAAAAGTTACAAAATGTGTTTTTCGTATATTAATCAAGTTGTACACTAAACATGTTAGCATTCAACTTTGTGGTTTACTGATTAATTACTTGTAATAAAACAATTTTCGTTTAATTTTCAGGCTTTTGTGTGGGAATCTAGAGTTGTCATTTAGAGCAATCAAATTTTCCTCGCTTGACACGAGACTTGCAGGGTACATTGTGATTGTGAATGGATAAATGGATAGCAATATACATTACTTGATTTGCAGGGAAAATGTGTATAGGTATATGTTATGTACGGACCAGGGCTCGAGAAAGTTCCGTAAACTTAGGCAGCCATATGGCTCCATGCTGACGAAGAGCACATCCCGCTCTTCTAA
>JAQFZH010001897.1:0-18784 GCA_034695485.1 Entomobrya nivalis
ATATAAGCAGACGTTTGAAGCGAACTATTTTGAATGTAATTTAATTTGTAGAATTCGAACAAATAAAATTATGCTAGATATAAACAGACGTTTGAAGAGTACTATTTTTCAGTTCAATTTTATTTGTAAAATTCGAACAGAGAAATTTTTCCTGGATATAAGAAGACGTTTGAAGAGAACAATTTTTCAACTTAATGAAACTGGCTTTCAATCTTCAGCAAAAATTTGACGTCAAATTTCATAAACTTCACTGGAAAATGATTTCATTTTTTGAGTGGACAAGATTTAGTTTCAGGATTCTTCATATAAATTTGCTGTCATTAATTAAAATATTATGGTTTCATACATGATTCGTATCCAATGATTATAAATCTTATTTTATTTCCATTAAGTTAACTGTAATTTATTATATAAAAACCTATTTATATAAATTTTAATTCACCCATCAATTTCTTACGTAATTTCTTTCTAAATTCACAAAGAAGTAGAAAGTGCGTTTAAATTTGTACAACACATAAGTGATAGCAATCTTGTAAAGACTTGGTAAAAATATAGCCAATTTTAAGTTTAGTTTTTCGGTTCGCGAAGAAATTGGAATGGAAATGTGAACTATTTTTTTGGTGTTGGCTAAATACAAATTACTAAACTTGCAATACGACTACTTACAAGTGTAAGTTCTTGTATCAATGAAGACCTTTAAAATATACGGAATGAAACTATCATAATAATTCTAACGTTTAAAGACATTTCATAAAAGTAAAATATTATCAAGTTCAAAATGTAAACATAATTTTTAGTACATACACAATAACATGTTAAAAATGTCACATTCATTCATGCAAATTTATTTATCAAATAAAATAATTTAAGCGTTCAGATTTAGAATAAAAATGATTGTATTCCAAGTTTAAATTTTCATTTAAAACGTCACTTGTACTCATTCATGTTTTTATTACTGGTGTGCTTGTGCTCTGTGATGGTATTCTTCTTGTTAGACAGTTAGGTCACAATGTATTGTGCTATCAACTCAACAATGCATACTAAGTACTGTACCTACAAACTCACTTGGAACCAGTTTCTGGGAAAAAAAATTCCATGTAGAAATGTACATCAATATGCTTTCTCGTCTGGAGACTGTGAAATGCTCACAGGTAAGCATATTCTGTACCTGTAGCAAAATGCCCACATATGTATAATTCTGCTCGTTTACTCTTAAACATCGTTTTTGGCATGGCCTTGGATAAATTAATATGTTTTTTTCTTCGCCAAACTTGTTACAAAGCTGTCTTAGATGTTATTTAAACAAGATTTCTTTCTTGAGCTTTGGTCTGGGTTGTTTTTACTTTTACTGTGATGTACTTTATGATGGTTCACTAGTTCTGTTTTTGAATAAAATCCCAATGAGCATATTTTACACTTGTAAGGTCGCTCAGAAGTGTGACAACGTGTTAAATGATTACGCATATTGAAATTTTCTTGGAATTCTTTTGCACACAAGCAGCAAAAGTAAGGCTTCTCCACAATATGACTGAGAATGTGTTGATTTAGGTGGGCTGCATTGTTAACTTTTTTTCACAAAATACACAAATAAACTTTATCGATTTTTTGGGCTTCTGATGACTGCTCAAAATATGGGCTTGGAGAGAGTTCTTTCCAGAATACAATTTGCCGCATTGCCTGATGTCTACGCAAGTGATTACCAGACTGAAATTTTATTGAGCACTGGTCACAAGGGTAACGTCTTTCGTCAGTATAAACTATTTGGTTCATGTGGAATACGGTCTTCATTTACGAAAATACAACAGTTTACCACAAAAGAAATTTCGTTCGTTAGCCTATTTTACTTAGGTAGTCGACTCTACTAAATTTGTAAAATGTGGAAAAATGGATTTTAGGATTATTGAAACAATGCCTTATTTAACAAAATTAATATTCGATGTTAACAAACCAGATTCCGTGTGAATCGTAGTAGCATTCAGTAGCAATCAGTAGTGTTTGCCAGGGGAAAAATGCACAGAATGGTACATGTAGCCATGCCTGCAAGGCAGTTGAATAGTTTTAAGTAGACCTGTTAAAAATAGGTTATTGGCTGACAATAAGATGTTACTTCATCGCATAAGCTAATACATCAATTCATAGGTTGTTTGCATACAAAGTACTTTGAAAAACACGCTAATATTATGTTCATACAAGTAAGCTTTCATTGCAGAAGGAGTTAAAGTGAACACTGTAAAAATGTGTTTACTTTAAAAAATTACAAACAAGACATCCTGAGTTATACTCCCTTCAATTTGAAAGAACGCAAGAGTTGAAAGTAAGGATTGTAAAGAAACACAAGACATATTCAGGTTAAGGACATATTTTTTAACGGATTTTATACACGGACTACAAACGAACTTTACGTGCATTCATCAGTATATTCACAACGAAGCTTGTACCTAAAGTTATATTGGGGGAAATAGAATATCCTAGCTTTATGTCACATGGTCCTATGCACGTTTGATTAAATGCATAGAAAAATACCCAAGGTGTTTTGAATATCACTTGCGTAAATTTACACACGGCAATACCTGAAAAATACAGATAACCAACGAACCTTTATAAATATTAAGCTCATCGAACAAGAGGTTTGTATATTTCACTTCACCGTAAAAACCTGCGTTAAATCCATTTGATTTATAATCCTATTAGGGTTTTTTTATCCCACAATGGTGTCTGTTGCATTTGCATGATATATATGTACTCTTTATATACTTTCTACCAGACAAACATGTGCGTGTTATTATGAGAGCTGAAAGTAATTCAAAGCCGTGCGAAGTACAAGCTGAAATATTTTAACAACAAGTATGTTGGATTTCTTACCGCAACGGTGAGCATTCCATTCATGTGGACATAACCTTAGTGGTTTTGTAACTTTTACCAAGTGCCCATAAAAAATCATCAACTTAGCACGTTAATGTTGTGAGTTTAAATATTTAATGCACTGAAAAAGAACGCATTATAAAATTATCGATTTCCAACAAAGCTAAGAATTCATTTTCAGAAATCCTTATACGAGTTGAAAAGTACAAATACAAACAGTTTAGTGCTATTTAAAAACATGGCCAAAAAATATAATTGCAAATTTTGCAGTGTTTCATTTGTATCACAGAATGGTCTTAGGCAGCATAAGTTCACGGTTCACAAAGGAATACGATTTCCTTGCAAAATTTGTGACAAAGTTTTTAAACAGAAGCATTACTTAGATGACCATATACGATTGCATACAGGCGAACGGCCTTATGTTTGTAAGACATGCAACAAATCCTATGTTTCCAAAAAGAATCTAAGCAGGCATGTCACTACACACCTTGGTGAGGCGGCAAAAACATTCATTTGTACAATTTGCAACAAAGGATTTTTTGACAACAGTTTATTAAAACGACACATGGATTCTCATTCAGATCATCGACCATTTCCATGTCCTCAGTGCAAAAAACGGTTTCACACAAATGGAAAGCTTCGACGACATCGATTGACACATACAGATGAACGGCCATATCCATGTTCCAAGTGTTCTTTTAAATTACTATCATGGTCCGACTTACAAAGGCACCTGGAAACACATGAAAGGCAGCTTAAATTTAATTGTTCACAATGCAGCAAAAAGTTTCCTGGGAAGCGCTCTCTTCAAAGCCATATTTTAACTCACAGTAAGAAAAGTTTTCGTGTTAAAAATAGCTGTGTATTTTGCAACAAGATGTTTACCAACACGGGTCACTTTCGGCGACATATTCAAGCACATACTTATGAGAAACCTTACCCATGTGCGTTATGCAATAAACGTTTTACTGAAAATAATATAAGGTTTCTTCATATGAGACGCTTCCACACAAAAGAATTTACATATAGTTGTGCCAAGTGTCCTGCTTCTTTTGTTACTAGTGTTGAATTGCAATCACATAACAAAACTAAACATTTGAAACGAGAACGATTATTTCAATGTTCGATTTGTTCTCGCATGTTTTTCTTGAAGAAGCAACTCATGTTACATCAAAGACGAAAACATTGTTCCAGAAGTGAATTCCGCTTTCATTGCCCAAATTGCAGCAAGCCATTTTTCACTGCTGCAGAATTACGGCTGCACCGAAAGGTACACAGGAAGACTAGAACATGCGTATTTTGTACTGATGGAAAAATGTTCTATTCAGAAAAAACATTACTGTATCACATTTGCGACCACACCAAGGAAAAACTTTATTTGTGTCGTTTTTGTCGCATGGAATTTTTACGAAAGGGTAATTACAAGACACATTTAAAACAACATAACCAGTAAAGAGTTAAATGCGTCGTGATGCGGTATTTTTGATGTAAGATCTTCACAGTTTATCATCTAAAGCTTTTTTTGCGTTAGTGTATTTTTTAATTTATGAATTTTTCTATAAAATCGGGTTTTAAATGTAAATTTTAGAGGTTATGAGTGTTAACGCAAGTGTATGTTTCCAAATATGACATCTAATTTGTTTTAATTAACAAGAGGGTTGTTAAAATGTAAGATATGTACACAATACAGTTTTTAACAATTTTGTTTATATTTAGCAAACAAAATTTGAACTAATTTATTATAACTTTGTAAAATAAGATGGGACAGTTAAAGTTAGTTTTATTCAATTGTTTTATTAAGTATGTACTAATTACGTTTCATTTATTATATAATGTATAAGTCTAGTTTGATCAAAATATTTTGTAGCCTAATATACAGTCGCATAAAATGTTTTCAAAATATTAACTGTCCATTTCTAACGTACAACAAATTATTAAACTAATTTTTTTTTATGAAGCATTACTTTGTTTTGGATAAGGATATTAAAATGCTTTCAATAAAATGCTAATTTAAATTTCCAGAGGTCTAATTTAAATAATGAATAAATAATATTTGAACCTGAAGGGAAGGGAAGATTTACTGGAAAACCTCCTTATAAAATAACCTGATGTTCACATTATTCCACATTCCAAATGATTATAAGTCATTGAAATATTTACATAATAACCTTATTACAATTTAAAAAAAGATGTTCGATTACCTTCTGCTAAAGATTCTTCCTACCTGAACTGTACTTCATTTGTTTTAAACATATATTATATTCCATATCTGTTTTGCTATCGAAGGTTTAAATCTATTCTACTACTAGTAGTAGTACATGGATGCATATTTTGTAGAGAAATGGTATTTCCTGAGGTCCAACTCTATCAATGCAACAGAAGTAAGTTTACCAGCATATTCACAAAAAAGTTTAATAGTGCTGTTGGAGTTAAACGATCCACATAATTGACCGATCCTAGCTTCACTTTAAGCGGCTGAAATGACGTAACCGTTTTTCGAAATATTTTTCTCATTCGGTTTTCACCACTTCCAAACTGAATATATACAGACCGAAAAGCTTCAAGAGTTTTTGCCGAATCATCGTATATTCCCCCAAATGCTCCATAGCCAAATAATATACACGCAAAAGACTGGGAAGCAGCTGACACCATTATTATAAACTGTACAAAGTTCATTTCTGCTCTACAAGTAATAAGTGCCAGTTGCCCAAGTACGTTACCCACTCCAATAAAACCGAGCAAAGTGAACATGAAACGGTCCTCGTTGATTTTGTTAAAGAAGCAAAGCAATATTTGGAGTTCCGTGTAAAACTTCACCAACTTAAAACCATGTTGTTTGCTAACCAGATGCTGAATATTTGACAAAAGTGTGCTTAAATAATATCGCAAAGAAAATGCCACCAAAAATACAGTTGATTCACGACAAAGAAATGATTTGCAAATATTTAAAAAACCGACCAATACAAAAGCCCAATACTTATCATCCAATACAGCTTTGATGTTAATCCAGTTATTAGGTAGTTCTCTCCTGTTTCGTTTCCAAGCACTTTTGAACATTCTTTCAAAAGCCAAAATCCGGGTGCATGCGGGACACAAGGGTTCAGCCCCAAACGTAAAGTGTGACAAGGTAGAAGACCCACTGTGGTTATCCCAAAAATTTGAAAGATTTTTTATAATAGATATGTACAGTTTTACCGGCTCAAAATACAGCCGAAAATTTCCTGTAGATGTTTCTGTAATAAAAGGTATCATTAAAAAATTAAGTTAACTCCATGTTTAATTGTCATCTTATTCGACATACCGTTTATTAGTTTCCTTTCAAACTGAAGAACCAAGTTGAACATTTCCACAACTTGGAATCGCCTTGTAAAATAAATGTAAAAGGAAAGCAGAAACGAATGAATAGCAATATCATTAAATATACCTTCAAAATTTTCCACATTTGGAAATTTTTCCCGATAGTGTACTAATTGCAGCATAATAGTTGTCGACATGAAAGAAGCTATTATACATTTACAAACCAGTTCAAATTTGAATCTATTAGAGTTATTTGTTGTTAGTTTATATGTCAATGGATCCATTTAGTATAGATAGGAACCGAATAAGTTGAAAAGGTGGACATTCCAATTTACAATTTTTACGAGACCTTGTATTAAAAGCATGTTTTCTAAATAGTTTTTGTTATAAATCAAAAGTATTTGTGTATACAGAGGTCAAAGCTTACAAGCTTATTGGTCTAGATCAAATATACCAGTTAAGGTTGTAAAATGTTTGAAAAAATATACAACTGAAATTGCTGATTTTGCTTTAAAATTATCGTTCTGCCTAGTTGACAGGCTCTGCAACGATTTGCGATAACAGCTTAGCTGCAGGAAGCTAATATTTTAAAGTTTAGAAAAATGTTTACAATATTTTTGTGATTCAAACGTATAGATTATTCAATTTATTGGCAACTGCGATAGTTTTTTATTCAGATTAACAACATTTTGACATTTTTATATCAAATATAGTGCCCACAAACTAATATTCTTAAAAAGCTGGATTTTTATTACTAATTATGTTATCATCAACTTAATAATGTTATCACAAGAAAGAAAGTAAAGAACTGCGGAAAATCTGGGTTAACGTTTAACTTTTTATACCTATAAATGTTAATTAATAAAAATCTGACACAAAACACACTAACAAAAATCATATTTTTAGAAAAGTGACGAATAGAGCTGTCAAGTTTGCACAAAATCAATATTTATATATTTACGCCAATCTGCTCTAAAGAAGTACGTATTTTAACGTGCCACAACTTAAAATACAAAATTGGCTACCATCCGTAAGGCAACATTCGTATTAAGTCAATCATGCATAACCAAAAAATCCCATGTGTCATAAAAATTACGATTTTCTAAAGTGCTCATATTTTATCGCATTGGATGTGAAAAAACATTTGCATAATTTATCGTTAGATGGTTAGCTCTAATATAGAAAGCTCCGGATAAGCTGTATTATTGCTTTCTGTCTATAAAACTTCAGTATTATACATATAAGCAACTCAAACATATCGGTAGTCTTTCTATTCGTTTAGGAATTCAATTTTGTGAAGCAAACTTACGAAATATACATACCACCACTAGCTTATTAAATCCACCACGCCCTTAGCGTAATCTTCATTACATAAAATGTATTTCAGATAATAAATATAAAGGCATTCAATAAAAATGAATTTAAATAACTGTTATAAAACGTGGATACTAGCAAAGTGTAAGAAGCGTATTTTACAATGTTTGCAAAAAATCACTGTTTAATTTATAAATGACGAAATATTAAGGAGAGTTATATTTGTGCAACTCGGCTTTATATGTGAGCTACAAATATTACTTTAAGCACATATATTTCTTGTTAAATCTAAGCGAGAGAAATATCTACATCGTAATGGAGGGAAGGGTTATATGCAGGAAATTTTTGACTACGCCAAATGTTGGTTTTACAGAAAACGAAATATAAGTATTTAATTTGCACATTTAATTACGAACAGTTTCCGCATAGTGGCTTGCTGGAAACGGAGCGGCACTAAAAGGTTATGCCTGCTTACTCACTAGTTTGATCAACTTCGATGAAATAACAAATTAACAATTAAATTTATTTATTATTCAAATAAATGCAAAAAAATAGTTTTCAATATAAAAAAATAGATTTTGTATGTATTTAGTATGGATAACTGTGAATAAAGGAAAACACACACATTTTATTGGTATCGTCGCACCATTCTTCAATTTACAACTTCAAAAGTTTATAACATGAGTCACATAGAGAGTAACACCTTATAAACTACTGCACAAGCATACGCATTAAAGCCTACTTTTTCAGCAAAAGAGTACTTTTGAATAACTACCCAGGTTATACTCAAAGCTTACTGAGACAAACCAAGAGAACCATTGTGTATCTAAATATACTAACTAGTTGGAAGATTAAGCGGGCTACCGTGTTTCAAATATTTCTACATCATCAGGTAAAGCAAAGCTAGTCACAACAAAAAAAAATCACAACTTTTAATTTTGAAGATATTTTGTTATTATACTTTACTCGCATTTTTAACTGTTACTTAATTCATATTTATGTATATTCTTATAGCATTCTTATAAATACGGGTTCAAATATTCAATAGTTATTCTTTTAGAAAACCAAGCCAATGGTTTAAGACATTTTTCTAATTTTAAGTACAAAATACACTGACTAAAGTTTAAAAAATTCTACTCAAAGTATAATTGTAAGTTCCGGCCTGAACTTGCACCACAGTAAGCAATATGAAAAAACATACCACAATGGTCCATGATCGGGTGCGTTTCAAGTGTGAGCTCTGCGCTAAATCATTTGCCAAAAAATGTGCTCTGAAAACACATATCTTTGCAGTTCATCAAGAGACACCACCATTTCTGTGCAAATTATGCCCAAAACATTTCGCCTCCAGCACAAATTTAAATCGACACATTGACTCAGCTCACAAAAAAGTTCGACATTTATGTAACCTTTGTGGGGAATCGTTTAGTGACAAGCATTACGTAAACAGTCACATCCGTCTGGTCCATCAAGGAGTGAAGCCTTTCTCATGTTCGTATTGCAACAAAACGTATAAATCTTCTAATAATTTAAAATGTCACATAAATGCTCATCACAAGACCAACAAAAATTTTTACAGCTGTCCTAAATGTAGCAAAGTATATTTATGGAAAATGTGCCTTCATCAACATCTAATCAGACATGGTGAGAAAAATCACAAGTGTAGTAAGTGCTCCAATACATTTTACACAAAAAAAGAACTAGCCAAGCATCAACGCATACATGCTCCAATGACAAAAACCAGTTTTGTGTAATTTGTGTGATAAACGATTTGTAACTAAGGCAATTCTAAGCCAACATATAAACGTTGTTCATAATTCGAACGAGAAAACATCGTGTATATTTTGCGACCAGGTGTTAAGCACAAAATCGCGACTTGATCGGCATATCAGAGGTCACATTCGTGAAGAAATCCTGGACTGTGAACTTTGTGGCCAGCTGTTTTACGACGTTACTTCTAAAAATAGGCACATGAGGATGCATACGGGAGAAACGCCGTACACATGTGATTGCTGCGGGAAGGGATTTGTCTTTAGTGGTCAACTTAAACGCCACAACTTGAAGCACCTGAAACAAAAACCATTTGCTTGTGTCTTTTGCAACAGAGAATTTACATTCAAAGAACGTTTATTGGATCATATCGTACAGAAAATTGGCGAGAGGTCGTTTTCATGCGATCTATGTACAACATCGTTTGCATCAAGGAGATACTTGAAATCCCACATGAGGAGACATGAACGGAAGATCTAAAGCGCCAAATGAAGTGAAGCTTACAAGGACATTATAATTTAATGTTTTCACGTAAAAAATTAAAGTTAACCATACTTCCATAAACTAAAAAAAGACACGGTGAAACAAGTTAAAAAAGTAATATAGTTTTCTTAGACTGTAGTCTTTGACTAATCAAACAAATTTTCATTATTCTGAGCCATGAACAAATAAAAATAATAGAAATAGATGCCTGTTTAAAATTATTAAAATATTATCAGGTTTTTTAATAGTAACTCAAATTTATGTACACAATTCTTATCGCTGTGTAATGAAAAGCTTATGAACCTTTGTGGTTTTTATTGAAATCTAACATAAGCTTAGATTTACACTACTATATTTCAATTATGCTTTTAATTATGCAAAAAAAAATAAGTTAAAAATAATTATATTGGATTTCCGGGCTCATTCAATGTGTTTTTTACAATGTAATTAATTTATAAATCCTTAAGAATTTTTTTTGTAAATATATTGAATATTGATTATTATACGGTGAAGAATAACATTTATTAAATAAAAAAGCTCACGCACAAAAAATCTATTTACAAAATTACATTAATAAACCACAAATTTCTAAATATTGCAATGATTGATACGGAGTGTTTTACAACGTTGCATGGTTCGCAGGTAGCTTTAATTTTTTTTATATTAGTTTAAAAGAAGTTCAGTGCAACCCGTAATACTATAAGTTTTTGTGTTTAATAAAACCAAAGTTAGGTTTTTGTTGTGTTCCAATTGAAAATATAGTGCATGGATATATTGAAAACTACATCGTCGTATTAAATTTGTATCTGCTCCATTAGTTAATAAGCTAACAGTACGTTCACTGAATTGACAGGAGCGCATCTAGTAAAATTTAATAAGTACTATTGACATAATTTTACTATTTTGGCAATTGGAGAATGAAATAATATATACATTTACTCGCTTTAATTAGCGGTGTGCTCTTGTGCGGCATAAGTATTATACTAGCAATTAATTTTTTTGGATTTTATGACAATCATTCTAGATTTAAAATATAACTAAACAATGTATGATTCTTTATCAAAAAATGATAACGGTAAGTTAGATTACACCATGATTACATGATCTTATGATAAGCAGCACATATCTACATATAACTTAAAATCTCAAATAAAATCTAATTAGTTTGAAGTACAACAAAGCAAGTGCAATCATGCTAATTTTTGTTGATATAAACACATGACTATCGAATTTAATTTACATAGAGTATTTTATGTGTAACATATTAAACGGCAATATAAGCAACTCCAATATTTTAGACCGAATATTTTTTGCGCAACATATTATTACGTTTTACAATTTCTTTAACTTCATACAACCAAAAATATTCTTCACAGCATCAAGGAAATTTGGTGCTTTGGTAAAGTTTTCCCTTAAATTTAAATCATTTAGTAAGCTTAATTTACTTAGTTTTTTAAATCTACGTAATTCATAAAGACATACAGTACAGAACTTTGCCTTAACTTATCGTTAGTAGGAAAAATACATATGCGCACTAACTATTCAGCATTACGTTAAACATACAGAATGTAAATAATATATTGTTAAACTTTTTTTCTCGTATAAGTTAAGTTCCTTACAAAAAATATATTATTCTTTTAGTAGAAACTCTTGTGCGTTATTTTGAATTACAACAATGTAACAAAATGAACTACTAAAACAAACATGAGAACAAAACCATGTTACATTTTTTTTTGAAAAAAGGACCTGGTCACACAAACTGAAGGAACTGGAAATGGTCCAATAATTGTATTTATTTGTGCATTCTTTTAAAATGCGCTTTGAGGGATTTTCATCGAAAAATCTCTATCTTTCGAAAAATCGCAATTTACACATCCGTGAACGCGTTCTCTTTTGCAATGATACTTCAAACTGTGATTGTTCAACTCGGTGCGTATGTAAAATCCAATTGAGCACAACATACACTTGTAACACATCTCCAAAGTGTGACGACGTTTTGTATGAATCCGCATGTCTGAACTGTTAGAAAAATTGACTCCACATAAGCAACATGTAAATTACGTCAAAATTCATGTTTTGTTATATAACTTGCACCTTCCTCAACGTTGATGTTTGTTCAAACTCCCTGTGTTGGTAAATGACTTATTACATCGGTTACATTTATAAAGCTTTTCTCCTGTATGTAATCTCATGTGTCGGAATAACTTGTAGTTTGCAGAAAACATTTTGCCACACAATTCGCACTTATAATTCCGAATGTTTAAGTGTACACTATTTTGGTGCCGTTTCATATCAGAAAATGACAAAAATTGTTTGCTACAGTCATCGCACTGATATCGGTTACTTTTAGTATGTCTATTTTGATGTATTCGAAGCGATGATTTACATCCAAACTTCTTCCGACATATGTCACATTTATGCTTTTTCTCTCCAGAGTGCGTTAACAGATGAGATTTTAGGGAGCCATTTGAGGATACAAATTTTTCACAAATATTACACTGAGATGGCGTGCGCTTTTTGTGTGTATTGTAATGGTTATTTAGAGCACATTTTGTAACAAACCTTTTATCGCAGTTTTGACATTCAAAGCGTCTATTTCCACTGTGAATAATTAAGTGCCTTTCAAGATCCCGCTTATTGAATAGCGACTTGGAGCAAATATCACACTTGTAAGGCCTTTCACCGGTATGAGTTGCCATGTGAACTTTTAAAGCTGCCATTTGTGCAAAGCTAAGTTCACATATTTTGCAAAAGTAAGGCTTCTCATGGGTATGTGTGTAAATGTGAGTAAAAAGTTTATCTTTCTTACCAAATTTCTTTTCACAAAATACGCAACAATGCGACTTTAAGTTTAGGTGGACTACTTTTACATGAGAAGCCAGATTACTTTTGAAACTAAACCACTTTGTACAGTGGGGGCATTTAAACCTCAGATTATCCATTTTGTAGCCTTAAGTGTAAACGAATAATAATTTGACAAAGAATATTAATATTTTTTAAATGGAGTACATTTCCACAGTAGGTTAGAAGCACTGTTACACTGGGTATACGAAACTATAGTAGTTTTGTCTTTTCCAGAAATCCCTTAAGTAAATATAATTAATTTTGAAAACTTTTTTTTTTACTTTTGAAACAAAATATTTAAGACTGTTCTAATAACATATTAAAATACTTTACTTGAAAAATATTTCATATTTATAAGAACCAGTCCACAAAGACAATACATGCCCACAAAATGGTATGGCTTTACTGAATACTTGCAACATACTAAACTTGAATACACAATACGATACATGGCAAGCCCTTTTTGGACAGGATATGATCCTCTGTTGCTAAAGTCATATTCTACATCCTGCTCTACACCCACCCACTTTATCTTTTAACCGCACAATATTGTGTTTGTTCAAGCAATGTTAAAATTCTACTCAGTATGCGTACTTGTTATTTCAGACTGTCCAGTCCAGTCCAGTTTTGGCTGTAAACTTAGGTTTGTGGTATGAATGAGTATATGTGTATGCCTTATCGTTCATATACGTACATACAAACATACATGCATACATACATGTCTCAAACACAAAAGTGAGTATGCCTATGTCTAGAGGCACGAAAAAGAAATATTGTTTGAAGATTGTTTTGAATGACTCCTGTAATAATACAAGGATTTCATTCATTTAAGAATATTGCCGATACCGTACGATGTACAATGAACATAATCTTGAAATACAATGAAAGCTTTTAGGAAACATAGTTCGCATAAATGAATTCTAAGAGCAATAAAAAATTTGTGCCTAAAGTGTTCAAATATTCATGCTTTAAAATACAATTTAAACAAGACTCCTTTGTATTTCATATTATGTGTGAAATATTCTCTATTGATATCTTTGTTCAATATGTCATAGATGTGCCCAACCTATTCATTTGGTATTCATATACATATCGCAAAGTGTCTGATGTTCATTTTCGCATGTAAAAATGCAAAGTTATAACATATACCATAAATTTAACAGTACATACATTCAACACTGTAACACTTCAGAATTTATCAATAAGCAATCTGGAACATAAATTTGTAGAGCTCAACAATACCTACGTTTGCAAACTGAGTACGACTGTAGACTACAATAAAACAGTGAAAACAATTACGTTTACATCTGAGAAGGGTTTATCTTCAAATAAAAATGTATGCATGCCTTATCTGTGGAAACCAATTTAAAACAAAAGGTCGCCCGGAAACACATACGAGAGAAAGAACTTTGAATGTTATCAATGCCGGAGAAATTTTTGGTGTCTTGTTTGCTTACCTCGCCCGGTGAGTAAATCATCAAGTAAACTGCTGCTCAATGTAATTAATGTAGAAAAAATGATTTGACATAATTTTTCCATTACAAACCACCTGCAAGATATACAAAAATATGGATTGTAACACTTCTTATAATCAATATAAAAACGATGATGAATACTTCGTTACTTTTTATCTCAAAATGAAAATAATATAATATTTGCTTATTCGTCTGAATGCAAAAAAGAATATTTATGAGCATATTCAAAGTAAATAAAACAAGGTAATATAAGTTTACGTTTAAACAAAGTATTTGATTTTTTTACGTTTCTGCAAAGGTCTTATCGCTTATGCAATATTGTCCTTATACACTCCCAATTATGTCTTTATATATTTATTAACTATTCAAACATATTATAAAGTAAAGAAAGGTCACAATTTTTTTATCATTCACACGTTCCACATTTCATTGTCCTAAACGTGAAGCTTGCTATAAACTGCTTGTGAATCATTCATCAATTGTGTGTCGAAATAGGTTATCTTATTTTGTGATACAGTTTGATGAAGTGTATATTACACAATTTTTTTTATAAAAGTAGACAAATCTGTAATAGTAAAATTTGACTTTTTCAAATAACAACAATTTTCCTCACTTGTTAAAACTTACTTAAAAGTGTTGATAGTGAAAAGCACTTTCTAAGCTTGATTATTCTCAATGTTCCCTATTTCCCTAATTATATCCAAAGCCTAATTCATGCTTAAATATTCTTATCCTTATATCACACTCATTCATCAAGGTACAACTACCATATTTGTATTTCCAACAATAAACTGATATATTTATTTGTGTGTAAAATCAAATTTAGTATTAAGGACATCCCTCACTTTACCTGGTTTACATTGTAATAGAAAGCATACTTTCTTTAGTGTTTCACTTTTTAAATATGTCGTCATAGGTGCAATAACCCCGGTGCTAGGAGTAACGGGAGAGAGCCGTCGGGTACATGATTTTGTCCACAAATTTAATAAAATCAGGCAGGAAAAAATTTCATGAGTGATTAATTAATTAAAATTGGTTAGTTTGAGAAGGGTTTAACATGCCATTATTCAAATTGCACATTCATCACAAAGGAAATCCGCCATAATAATTATCTTTCTGAAATTCTGGCATGCATGATTGAACGGAATATTTCTTCATGCATATTGTATGGACCACTCGAAAGGGTGGTAAAATAATAAATTTGACAAAAAACACATACCTACCTATCTCAGTTATTTAGTTTAGGCGTGAGCATACATGGCCCGCATACAATATGCTCAAGAATCTACACGAACTTGCGTGAATTTTGTTTCCATACAATCATGCATGCGGGAATTTCAGAAAGATAATTATGATGGCGGATTTCCATTGTAATGAATGTGCAATTTGAATAATGACATGTGAAACCCTTCTCAAACTGGCCAATTTTAATTCATTCATCACTCTTGAAATTTTTTTCTGGCCACGTTGTATTGGATTTGTTGACAAAGTCATGTACTCGATCGGTTCTCTCCCGTTACTCTAAGTACCAAAGCTACTGTACTTTTATGTTAAAAACGAAATGAAGTTGGAGGACTTCATACATGCGGTATATTGAAAATCGAAAAACTTACATAGCTTCAATCTGACAGACACCTAAACCACATTTAATTGCAAAACTTTTGTACCAAAAAATGATTTCAATGTATTCTCGACTACTTTCCAGTAATGGTTACAATGTAGTGGTTATTGGATAATTTATTTATTAAATTAAACACTCAAACATTTGCTGACCGTTTTAATGTATTGAATTGCCAGCATGCTCAATTAAAAAAAGCCAAGGTTTTTACCACAAACTTGGTAACAGAAACCTATTCCGCACTTGCAATTCGTTTGCATTGGAATTTGCCGGTGTCGCTTCTGTTGTTGTATATATTTTTAATTTAAGGATTAAACAAGATAACATTTTATTCAAGTATGTGAAGGCAAAATGCTGTAACACGTGTATAATATCAGGTGTACTCGATACAATAGTAATTGATTGTTAACATCAAACTGTAACTATCTACAGAAAAATTAACCATGATTGTTTTTCAACAAAAACTTATAAAAGTAATCGTTTCGTTCGTGAACAAGTTAGAATTTGTTCAGCTTATCAATATCTTAAGTATAACCACAGTTGTTTGTCATAAATATAAATCAAGAAAGCCAGTTTTTTGTTACTACAATATAAAAGTAATTCCCAGATATCCATTCTTCATGGAATTTCGTTAATAATTCAAGCCAAGCGGGTTGTTGCATTTAATTAAGTTTAATTTACTTTATTTATTACAATATTCGTACTGTTTAAAAGAACAAATGTATACTAGCTTCTAGTTTACATAAATAAAGTTTTCTTTTGTTTGAATTTATTTATTCATTTATTGATATTGACTTGCGCCTTACTTTTTTACAGATTATACTCTTACGTTTTAAACGCACACTTTCCAGCCACACAATGAAATTTTTTGACTAAAAATCTCAAATTAGATCGTTTTCTTTAATCTACCAAAATCTTCATTCTAGGGCACATACATAATACAGAACTTCACTATTATCGGAAATCTATAAACAAATCAACAAACTATGTCAAATTTACACTCAATTTTTTAAACTCATTTTCATAATTTTCATGGTAATAGCGCTTATAACAATATCGTTTAATTATTTATTAATGTTCTGGATCGAACATACCAGAAATTAAATTTTGAAATAATAAAAGGCAAAAGTATATTATTTCTTTAAACTCCTTATTGTTATAATTGTTATAATCCTTATCCTAATTTCATCATGACAACGCTTTATAGCACTACAAGTCTACTTTATTTTTCGAGTTATTCCCCAAAATTTGGAAGAACTTTTAAAAAACTCTTAAATATTCTACAAATGTTTATTTAATATCAAATACACTTTAGTTTTTAATAAATTTTTTAAGCGATAGTAAAACAATTCAGAATTACATTATTTGTTGAGTACATGCATAATTTGAGTGAACGCAAGTGGTATCTGGTAAGATTTAATTTACTTTGAAGGCCTCTTATAATTTTTTAAATAAAATACTAGGGCAACAAAAGTGTTCAATTTAATTTGAGAGCCGAAAAAAGCTAAGTGAATATTCGACACTGAAGCCACTTTTAAGGAAGACATAATACATACGCTTTCTATTCTGTTTGAATTCATAAACAAACGGTCGTTTAAATATTTACAGAGTAGAGATTAAATGCTCCAAACAATTTCCTATCCTGAAAGTTAAAACTTATTTTTATAAAATTACAGATGGCAATTCAAAGCTTTGCTCTGATCGTTTCTGTAGCAATTTTCGTTGCACATTCTTTTCCCACACTTTCCAAAGAATTACCAAGGAAAAATTTGAGTAAAGGGTTGCAAGAACTTTTAAATGATTTCGAAGGATGTCACATTCAATACTATATTGGGGATTTTGTTAACCATGCCAACTACTTGGAAACCACATTGATAAGAAATCATCAACTTACGAATAAAATTACTTTCTCAATAGCGGATTTCAATTACATCTACACAAGTTACGAGCAAGGTAGAAAAAACAATCGTATTCAAAAAAGGTTTACTTCGTGCGTTATTCACTGGTATATGTTTTTCCAAACAATTTGGGACAAAAGCTTAGGTCTCTTAGAGATCATGGACATGTCTCAAATTTTTGAAGGCACACCAGACTATCATATTTTGTCGGAAAATCCTATTTACACAAAGCCCTATAACAACAAACACGAGCTTCTAAAAAAATTCTTCACCAGAGAAATCGTGGAAGTGTTCATAAAAGGTCCGGTTTTATACATCGATTCGTTTGAAACCATAAATATAGTTTGTATACCTTGTGAAAAAAGTAGTCCACTTATAAATTTTGACCCAGCAAAGAACAGTATTGACAAGGTTTGGAAAGCAATCTACTCTAATCTAAGAATGGTTTATATTGAATCTGTATTTTGGACAGCCCAAACATTGATAGCTTTTGATTGTGAGAATTTTGTGGGAGCTACAAAAATTCCACCATTAGAAAATCTAGATGAACAATACATAGTGGACTTGTGTGTTCACCAATTGCTCACAAGAAGGCTCAACTACACTGTTTCAAAGTCAGCACATTCTATTTCGGTAGGACATGGGCTCGCTTTAGGTACTGTTTATATCAGCCAGAAAAATCTAGACCTACAAATTAGCAATAAAAAGAAAATAGGGCAGTGGATTACGCATGCCACACGATTTTCATCATTCTACTTTATTTGCATTCAGGAAAGATTTTATTTTAACGCAACAGTACTCCTCAAACCACTGTCTGGGTTTTTATGGTTATTTCTAATAACTTGTGGGCTAGCTTTGGCCTTTATTACCAAAGCAATCCATTTTATAACTGATAACGTATTTTTAAAATCAAACGTTAACGAAAATACATCCCGTTATAGTGCTTTAGTAATTTGTATTACTATTCTGGCTACTCTGTTGGATCAAGTTGTTACACTAAAAGAACGGTTCAAGGTGACATCTCGATACGTTTCTATAAAATACAAATTAGCTCTCTGGTTACTCTGGGTGATGATTGCACTTCAAATTGGCATGCTGTATAAAGGGGAAATATTTAGTTTCTTGACAAAATCAGTTGATCCATCTTGGCCAGAAACCATTGATCAACTTGTCGAATCGCCGTTCAATTTCATCACTCTACACAGTTTTACAAGAGGTAGTTA
>JAQFZH010001898.1:0-18778 GCA_034695485.1 Entomobrya nivalis
AGTAGGTTGCTCTGAAGGAGCAGCATAAGAAAATACATTGCTTTGGTAAAATAAATACAATGCACGTCGACCATGAGTCAGCATTTTGACAATCATAACTGGTGCTGATCCATGGGGTAAAATGAAAGTTTACAATTTGAAACAGTACAGGAAAATATTAATAGGCTGCGCCAACACAAACATTAGATCAATTCGGTTTTCACTTGTGAATGCACGCACTTATTATGTAGGGAAAAAGTAACCCAATGTTTAATGCAAAGGGAATCCATGTCAGCAAAAAAATGCCGGACATCCGAGGTTTTGTACAAATGAACGAAAACTAGGGAAACAGGAAGCTATAAATAATTGTAAATACGTTACTGCACTAGAGAATTTCGGTAAACTATTTCCGTTATCGAAATATGTAAATCAAAATACAATGTTACAAACATCAAATATAAGTCTCGTATTATTTTTGAAAGGCTTTGGTATTTATTTTGGCTTCCCTGTACATATTTTAATTACCAGCCAGCCAGTAGCTGCTTCCTCGGCTACTGTAAATTTATCAAGTATTATAGCCAAACCAATCGACTACATACATGAATAAATTTTGGAAATTTCAGAACACTCTTCTATTAAAATGAAAAGTCAAATCCGATTTTTTTTACTTTTTGAACTTCTGAAGAAAAAAATATAGTGGACAAGTAGTCATTCTAGAGTTCAGAGAAATATTATGCCTTTTAGTAACGCGTTAAATTTCAACTTGGATTCATTTCAAAACATCAATGAAAAATAAAGTATACAGTCAGACATCAATGAGCATGCATAAATGTCTGAGTAGAATTGTGTGTGCTTTGTGTATGCGCAATCAAAGGACACGACTAATTACATTATAGTTATTTCAACTTACGACAGTGCTCATGATGCTCTCGGCTTTTCATTGCTATTGTGTATAGGACCATGACATACGTGACTATGATGACGATCAAAGGAGCAAAGTACATGACAACGAGGGATAACAAGTTATACATCACCTCCTTGCTGAGCGAGAGAAAGTAGTCTGCGTTGGAGCACAGAAGGAATGAAGGGTACAATGGATGACTTTGAACTCTGAAGACCAGGATCTGAAAAAAGAAAAAAATACAATGAAATTTAGGAAGCTATTTTTGGTTCCAAGTTGTTTCTGTTCACTATTTTATAGTTTTAGTGTTGCCGAAGGTATGTTGCTAAGTACTTTCGTGTAATAAGACATGTTTTATAAAGATTTTTATAATGAATGGCATTCTAGTTCAAGTTCATACTAAATTAAGTTCCTCTGTCTGTCTATGTGGGCGGTTGTTTCGGTAAAATCAGTACTAATATTTGAGTGCGTTTAATTAAATATTTGTGATGCAAATCTTTGAATATTGGTATTTTTATATGTATACTTAATACATATGCTTAACTTTGTGTTATATGTTAATTTTATATGTATTTACCAATATAATGGCTGGCATTTTTGGTGGGCAGAGTAGTATTTTTGGCATTGAGAGATATTTAGAAGTCATCTCACTACTAATAACTTATTGCAACATGATTACTATAGATTTTGAGCCGAACGGTTAGTTGTCTTGCGTATTACACAGTAAATGAACTCATTAGATCAAATAGACTACAATATTTCAATACAAGATGAAATTATAAGGTTCTAAGTCGTTTGAAGTATTTGTTATGTCTCAATTGAATAAAATGAACGATACACGATTCAATTAAAATTTGATAACATCCTGAAAATGATATTTATAGTCATGAATGTTTAAATATATCTCAATGGGTTATTCACCCTAAAGCTCTGAATAGTCAATGACATGACTTCATCTTCACGTGTTCATAAAATGAAAGTTTTATTTTACCTAATATTGTAAAGAGAAAGCATGTGAAAAACGTTTGCTATTACTCAGCTTAAAATAAACCCGCTGTATGGGCGATTACAACGACGTAGCTGAAACGATGCGACTTATATATATATATATATATAGAGGTTTTATTGGCAAACTTCAGCATTGATTAATTTACAAATGTGAGTTCATAGTGTGATGAGGATGATTGGGATGGTGATTGTTGTTGCTAATGAAAAATGCTTTCGATTGATATGTCACATGTCATATGTTTGAAGTTACGAACTTTGACCCCAATTCCAAGCCCTCTGAGGTCACTCTGAACTAAAGTGGCATATAAATCGTAATTAACTCAAAGAGAGCTTTCGATTGTGCTTGTACACTATTAACAGATTGAAAAACTTCGACCTTGCCCTTTGATCTTAGGGTTTTATCCAGAGGGCTGAAAATCAATAGAGTTTTAGCGAAATCGGTCAATGCGTTCTTGAGTTATCGTTACCGACAGACAGGCGGACAAACACGATCAAATCAATACTAGCTGAAATACGCCATCAGCTACGCAATAAATAATTTATACATTAGAAGTATTCTGCTCCTTTGTTACTCTAGCCGAAACCTTTGCGCTAACTACAAAAAAGGGATCTTTTTTCAGATTCTTCTGTAAACAGTTATTGTACAAAAAGCAAACGGCTCAATCTCAAAGGATTATGTCAAAAGTTTTCCTCAAACGCACCTTTCTTCAATGTAGTTTCCACATGTTAAACATGTTAAAATACTGTCTGTCTTTTTGAGTTTTTAGAGAAATAGCGAGACTCGAATGCTTATATGAACAATTGTTTGATACATCATAAATGAACCTTGTGGATTGACTACAGGCTCAAATGTGGAATCAAATATTTGTACACTTAAAGCTTAACTGATTACATTGGTCATGTGTACATTTCGTCTATCCAATGCATCCATGTTTGTTCTTGTTAGTGCTTTTTAAGTAAAACATTTAAGATTTGTGTGTATATACAACAAGCAATATTGCTGCATCTATTGATGCTTGATCAAATAAGCCATTTTTCTAGTCATGTGTGTAGTTTCTCAATAGCTACATAATGTAAAATTGAGAACCGTTCACATTGCCCCATTTGATCTATATTCTTTTGATTTTGTTTCAGTGTGTTCAATACACTGAATAATAATTACCAACCACACACAAATTTCGCGAGTATGTAGGTTTTAACCGGAACAGGGATTGCTATGCTTATAAATATATACACTTATTAGAAGGATTTCATGTATGTATTCATTTAATTCTCCTGTTTAACCTCAAATCTTAGCTTTACTCTTTCGATGATGTTTTATATTTTAATTTATTTTCGCCGCATCCAATTGCTCAAGAAAAAATATTACCATTTAAAAATATGTATTCTCGTTATTACTACAGACATGGATAAAAGAAATTGGGACAGAAGTTCATCGGAATCATGCATTCTGAATCTTATATGGAGCATGCATGCCTAATTAATAAGTTGGTAGCTAATAATATCACGTTGGTATTTTCTCTTTATATCATGTGCGTCGGTGTTGGGAAAGTGCGAAAAGGTCAAATTGATCTTACCCAACTCAACATTGTACTTACGCAATGTCACATACACCTTTTGAAATAGACTCCTAATATTTTATGCATTTATATTGAGCAATCAAATCGAACACAGACATATGGGGGTTTGAAGTTGCATTGCGTATTTATTCCACGTTGCTGAAAGTGAAGCTCAATTTATTGTGACTGTCTGTTCGTCAGCACGACCACTCGAGAACATGTTGACCCATTTCGGTAAGAAAAATTTAGCATGTGAGGTCTTTCCGGGCAAGGGCAAGAAGTGAGTTGCATCGTTTCAGCTTTGATCGCGGTTACTGCGGGTTTATTTAAATTTTGAAATAAAACAAGGTTCAAATATATTTCTTACCTGTGGCACTGCAAACATAATGAAAGAAGCCTACGCCACAAAAAGTATATTCCTAACTCGTTTCATTCCTCCAATAATTTTGAGTGGAAACACAATAGCAAAGAATCTGTCAAGACAAATACAGATCATAACAGTGGAACTCAGATACAGCCCAAAAGCTCGAAAAAACTGTGCTAATTTGCTCAACCCATCGCCCCCATACCACTGGATTGTAAGTCTCTAGAAAAATTCAATAGGAATCACAACAAATGTGACAACAAGATCTGCATTGGCGAGATGCCAAATGAGTACTTTGATTCGTGACCGGCTCAATCGAGAAATGGATCCTGGACCGGAAAAAACTGATCCAACCCAATCAGGATAACTTGCTGTATTACCAAAAGCAGTGTTAGGATTAATAAAAGATACATTTTTAGTGAAAATCTCTTCATAGTTAGAAAATGAAGTCTCAAGGAATTGGTCAACGCCAATTGTTAAGCTGTTAGCCATATTCGTATAGTTGTTGCTTAGTTGCTTCCAGACTTAACACTGAGATTGGTGAAAGAAGTTTCTCTCGTATTTCCCTTGCTTTCACATCATCATTCTAGAGATGCTATGAAAACGAGTATGCAGATCGAGTGGCACAAACAGCTTAGAAAGTAACTTGTTGCCCGTTTTACTACCTTTTTAGTGGATATCAAGAAAGTAGTAATATTTTTCGAGGGGTTTCGTCTATACATGGTTTGTTTGAATGAAGGATAAAGCATGTATTTGTGTCATTTTAGGTATATATGTTTACTATTGAACGAAGATTCAGTGGAATATTTTTTTAGGGGTACTGATATTTTTCGATGTTTTAGATCAGGTGACATGATAAACTGAAAAGCATGATACATTTATCCCAATTCATTTCAAATATTTTGTTGACAATGCTTAATTATTTTATTACAAGATTACTCAAAAGCTGGCAGTAATACTTTTGTTTAATATTTTTAGTGTTTCAAACTTAATTGCGTTACATAAAACATGGATATACATACAGTGTTGAAAGATTTAGCAACCTGCTTATTAGTTAATGCCTTATTGTATTCAAATTGGTTTCGTTGACAATTACATTGAATTTTCATGTGATTTGTCACTAGCATGCTTCTCATTTATTTTTTTGTACATTTTAAACACTATTTTGTAATTCAAAAACGATGGGTGTTGTCGTACGACCAGCTTTAAAAGCAATATAGAAAGCCAGGAAGCTATAATAAAACTGATGAATGTGGATAACAGTAAAGGTGTGTGAGTGCAAGATAATCACATTTTTTAATATCCGATCTTGTGTAACAAACAATGCAAATACATATAATTGAATGGTTTTTGCATTTTATTTTATGTGAGGTAATGGGGATATGATCCAAATAGTTACTACACTATGGAAAATATAGAAAAGAAGGAAACTTTCCAACGATTTAAAATGTCCAACATATATGCAACCGATATAGCATATGCGGAAACGATCACATATTGTTTCCAATATAAAATATATATGGCGCGGGGTGATGGAAACCTTTACAATGACCTATTTCATATATATATTCCAAAACTACATAGCTTATGTGGATACATTCTACAGTTTATCACCCACAAGTCGAAAAGAAAAGCGTGAATTGGGATTCCATGAAAAGGTGGTTTAGTAAATTTTGAAATAAATTCATAATTTTTAATTGTTTTCCTTTTGTAACGTTCTGTTTCTGTCCCAGATGGAACAAGGACATTTTAAATTTGCTCATCACTGTTCCCAATGACGAATAGCTAGAAGTAGGGAATATATTTAGTTCTTTATTGTGACCTGAGGTCTAGGCAGCTTCTCAAATATTTATATTCTTTATTTTATATGCAGGACCTTGCTATCATAACGGGTATGCCATAAACAAAGCACCCCTATTGACTTTGAATTTTTACATTGTATATTGGGCACATAGTTTTATGCTAAGACTCTTTCGAAAGTACTTCATTTTTTATATTAAAAATAACAATGGTTGATTTTTTTAACATTCTGGTATTTCCAAATATCGCCGGAAATGTATCATAACAAAACCCTTGCAGTTCCTGACGTTTGCGTATTTATGATTAACCCAATTTTTTAGAGTTGTTAAAAAAATCCCATTTTTCCATTTCGTCTCATTTAAATTTTTTTATTGTGCACATGTCATAACCTTACCAATTAAATAGGGTTGATGACGATTTAATTCAACAGTAAATAATATTTCAAGTCACTTTTTAAAGTATCATTATCACCAGTAATAATTCTGAACGAATAACTATTTTATGAGCATTTTACTCTTGAACAAAACCACATTCCCTCACTCGTGAATAGCAGAGGAGAAGTTGGAATATTAAACGTAACGAATGACTGCTTACGACAAAACCAGTGTACAATGCAAAACACTGTATGGCAAATTCAATGCAATCGCCTGAAAATAATAATATGCAATGTAATATGCTTACTTTACTACGTATTTTCATAAAAACTCCAACGTCTGTCGTATTTTGTGAGTAGTTCAAAATGTATTTGGAACAAAAATAAAAAACAAAAATTACGACTTGTGGCTGTTTAAGCTCCATTGTTTGGGCGTTTGAAATGGAGCCTTTAACTTTATCCGTTTTATTTCAAATGTTTTTTTTATAATTCTACAGCAGCCCAAACTGCTCAGAGGAGAAACCAAGACCACAACCAAATTTAATTATACTCTTGTGACAAAATCTGTGCGTTTGATGTCTACGATGGATCCAATGTTTGACCATTTATTTGAATGGGAAGTAGAAATAAAAAAATGCATTAACTGAACACATAAAGAAGGCTCAATCCACACCACCCTTTCAAAAAAATGCCTAAAATAGTGAAAAACTCGTACTCAATTGTAAAGCATTTAAGGACGACAAGAGCCTTGTTGTAATTAATAATTTTGAAGGAGCCGATATTCATCCATCAATCGAGTTTTCCGTGATTCTCAGACAACTAGACTTTGCTATTGGCAGCACCTAGTATTTTGGCCTAATTGAAAATTATAATAAATACGAAGCCGAAACGATGTGTATCCCAATGGAATTGATTCCAAAGTTAGATGACAACTTTTACAAAGATTGATCAACGGAAATTTACCAAATGGTTTTTAAACGGTATTGCTCCGTTTTAAAAGAAGATTGTGTGATGGACGTGCAAGTTGGTGTGCTGTATATTCGTTGGTATATCTGTGTTGTAGGATATTTAAATGAATTACATTAATATGCAGTGAAATACAATATGAAAGTTTCCACTGAGTTTGGTATTAGTGTGGTCCTAGTGAAAGCAAGCAATGATACACATACGCAGATTATATATTCAGTATCTTTAATGCACGAAGTACGTCTGTTTTATCACGGAATTTGATGAACTGTTTAGTTTATCATTATTTACATGCTATTTTCGTAGATTCCAGAATGCATGTTTTCAACATAGATATATACATTCGTTTTATAGATAAAATTATGCAACACTTTTTTTTGCTAAGATTTAGAATAGCTTAGAGAGTTCCGCTCTTAAAAAATGTAGTTTAAAATTTAAATTAAATGTTTAAATGTTTTGCTAGTTTGTATGATTTACACAGCACAACAACAAAAGTAGAGCGAGTAGTACCTGTGTGCTAATCAGCTGCTTGAGAGAATTACACAACAAACCGGACAGTGAGCTTTCTAGACAAAATCAGATAGCCCTCTGAGCTTAATAAGGCAGTTGGGGAAAAATATTTATTATTTATTTAAACTTTTGATGTGACACAAATTGTTATCTTGCTTTTTTTGTAACGGTGAACAAATCTTACAGAAAATGCACATTTGCAACATTTGTAATAAAACATGACACACACTCGACTCAAAAAGAGTAACATATGTACTTATATTTGCATGTGTGTATTTTTCATATAATATGGTAAACGTTATAAACGTAACATAAATGTTATATATTCACCAAAATCAATATAAATTCCATAGAATATATATTCTATATTTTGAATTTAAAGGTACACTATACATATGTAGCCTTGAATAAGCTTAACTAAACATATGTAAAAGAAAGGCAAACAAAAGTAATAATATCATATTGGGATATGCATTATCATTTGAATTCAAGTGAATCTTGAAATAAAAGCTAGAAATGAATTATAATTCCTAGATGACATGACAAAAGCGATTTCTTAATTGAAAAATATTTTTTGGACTATCAGCTGGACAAATTTAAATGTTCTAAGATTTAATTAATAATTGAAGATTAGAATGATTAGAATAAGAAGAACCCTTGAGACCCTTGGGGATTTGCATTTATTTTACACTGGTATTTAAATCAAACAATTGTGGTTAATTGACGTTCAACAATCGTTCCATGAAATTTATTGTTACACATCTAACGAATTTTAAAATTAAGCATATTTCAGAACAAATATTTTTGTTCTCACAAATTTATAAAGCAAAGCATGTAATTTTTCTTAGTTATTTTGCTTAATGCACCATACTTTAAATCATTTTTTGGCACAAAATATAAATAATTTAGAAATATTAAAATTTTATCATTTGAATATTTTTTCTGTGCAGAATGTTTTCAAAATTAACTTTACGAATCTTCACAATCTAATATTTTACTTTTTTGAAAATTCTTATAATCCATCCTTTTAAAGGTACAAGTGAGCTCTGGAAAGATTTGTCGTTGAAGTTACAGTTGCAGCTGCTACAGTTCTTGACACACCTCTCAAAAATTGTGATGTATTAATTTCCCGTAAGACTCTAGAAAAGAAATTATCACATATATTATAATGAGTAAATTATGAACAATTAGTATAAAGAAAGCTTCGTTATACATATGCGTTTATAAAATAGTTCATATAAGCCACAGTGCTATTTTTACTTACACGGTCACTTCGGATGTATTTGCAGAAGAATGATGGCAGCGTGTAGAGGGCGTGTAGTAATGACTACAATTTGTACATCTGTACGTACTCCCTGTTCTCAGCTCATGTTGATTATTAGTCCGAGGAGATGCGATGCGACAACTAGTTGCACTTGAGTTCCTTGTTCGACACACTGCCACATTTCGTATTTTTGCCCAATATTTTTTCATGTAATTCCCGTAAATTATTGGATTTACACACGAGTTGGAGACGGCCGTTACGAAAAATGCTTCGTGAATTTGAGGATCCACTATTTTATCTGCTGACTCAAAGTCCAACATGTACCTGTTGTGTTTTAAAATAATAAATAATTTACAGTGACAACGAAAAATATATTTAGGGAACTTTAAAAAATGGAAGGGAATGGAAGTAAAATAAAATAGTCTAAAATATTACTTACCACAAGGTCATGGCAACGTAAGGTGTCCAACACAAGACAAATACAGTCACGATGACCATTGAGAGCCACAAAGTTTTTCGTTTTGCTCTTGTCATGTTAGATGCATTGTCACTTCGTCTTAGTTGGGTACTTCCACTCCGTGCTCCTTTAAAAAAACAAATAGGTCTGGTTTTAATAATGAGTTTTGCAGGACAGACTGCTTAGATTATCTTACATAGAATCCTACAATACAAACATTTCCCTGTAAAATATCAGAGCATTAGGGTATGACATGAATACATTTAAATTATATCCTGACATCCAAATAATTCATCATTTTCTGGATTTATTGGCTGTGTATGTATCACATTGTATTGAGCTGTGAGAAATACGTGTGTATATTTTCAGTTAAGCTTAAGTTGCCAAATATAAGGATCTAGCTAAGTTATAGTGTAAACATTCTTTATTCCTGTTGGTTGGATACCAAATATTTAATATCAAACATGTTACAAGAAAACTAAATTAAAATTTAGCAATCCTTGTTCAACGTATTTTCTAAGACAAACACCCTTAGGATTACTAATATTACAAACATCAAAATTTATATGATAAAACCTGAATGTTGTATCAAGAAAAGGACTTAATACAAAAACACTGCTTTTTGAAGAAAAAGGTCCTACAGCGAATTAACATTTTTCTTTTCACTTAAATCACAACATCGGAAATGTTTTTTCCAACTTTAGATAACAGTTTGATGGGAGCAATCAACAACGATGGTTTATGTCGTGCGACTATATTTTAATGCAATATAATATAGTAAGCCGGGAAGCTATAATAAACTGATGCATAAGGATAACAGTACATGTTTGCAATTGAAAACAATCACATTTTTAATATCCGATCTTTTGTAGCAAACAATGCAAAAAAACTTATATAGGTAATATAGCATAATTTGTATAATGTACACACATTCATGTGCTTCGTATCGCAGGAGTATTTTTTTTAGAAAGATTCATGACCTTGGAAGGTGTTACCATTTTTGATGAAAGTACCATCGCCCACCCAATTTAAGCCAATTCAATACATATTTCATGTATACGCTCCCAAACTACGTAGCTTATGCAGATAACTTTTACGGTTCGTCATATATGTACAAGCGGAAAAGAAAAGCGTAAATTGGGATTCCATGAAACGATGATTTAGTAATTTTTAAATTTCATTCATTTTTAATCGTTTTCCTTCCATTTTATTTGCACAAATCTCTTGTAACAATGACGAATAGCTAGAAGTTGGGAATATTTTTACTTATATTTTGTTATCGAAAGCAGAGACCAGCGAGGTAGCTTCTCAAATATTTATAATCTTTAATAATATATCATATACTTGCATCATATCTTCTGGTGTCTAGATTTAAAAACGTTAGACGAACTTAATGAATTCTGATTTCACTTGTGAAAGCACGCATTTAATATGTGGGGAAAGTATAGCCATGTTTATTTTCTCGGGAATTCATGTCTGCAAAAATAATGTCGGACATCCGAGGTTTTGTTCAAATGCACGATAACTAGGAAAACGGGAAGCTATAAATAATCATAAATACGTCACTCTATTTGAGGTGTGCGGTTAATTATTACCGTTATTCAAAAATGTACATCAAAATATAATATTACAAGCATCAAATATAAGTCTCATACAGGGCTTCTAATGTGACCAGCCTTCTAAAAATTGTCCGTTAGGAAATACATTACACGACTGTCGTTAAACATTAATCAACGTTTTCAACTACATGCATATAATATATTTTATAATGGAGAATTTTTCAAAGGCTGGTCACATTAGAAGCCGTGGTCTCATTATTTTTTGCAAGGCTTTGGTAATTTTTTGGTCTCATTATTTTTTGCAAGGCTTTGGTAATTTTTTGGTCTCATTGTACCTCTTTAAATTACATCACTAGTAGCTGCCCCCTTGTGCAATATAGATTTAGCATGTACTGTAGCCAAACCAGTCGAATGCATACATGTATAATTTTTGAAAAGTTAAGAACATAAACATTTAAAATCAGGAGCATAGGAAGTATGAGAAAAAACTCAAAACACTCTTCCATTAATACGCAGAGCCCATTTTTGAACTTTTAGAAATTCTGACTGAAAATAGAGTGAAACTTGAGTTTATTGAAAAAATGGTAAATGAGCTATACTCAGTCATCAATGATCATATATAAATGTCTGGGTATAATCGTGTGTGCTCTATGTTTATGCAATAAAAAGAAATTATTAATTATTAGAACTTACGACAGTGTTCATGATGCTCACGACTTTTCCTCGCAATTGTGTACAGGACCATAGCATACGTGCCTATGATGACGATCAAAGGAGCAAAGCACATGACAACGAGGGAAAGCAAGTTATACATCACCTCCTTGCTCAGTGAGAGAAAGTAGTCTGAGTTGGAGCAGAGAAGAAATGATGGATACAATGGATGACTTTGAACTCTGAAAACCAGGATCTGAAAAAAATATACAGTGAACTTTTGAAATCGATTTTTGGATTTGTTAAGCACAAGTTTACATTTTAATACTGATTGGTTTCGTGGAACAAAAAGTTCTAAGCCGTTTTTGTTCACTATTTTATAGTTCAACTGTAGCTAAAGGGAGTTTGCTGGAAGTTTTAGTGTAATGAGACGTGTTTTATAAAGATTTTGTACAATAAATAGCTGTCTACTTCCAGTTCATACAAAATTGAGTAGTTGTTTCTCTGTCTGTCCGAGTTGGCGGTTGTTTAAGGTCACATCAGTACTATATTATTAGGCTTAATTAATATACATGTATTTACCTATTGAACGGCTCTGGTAGTTTATTGGGGGAGCATTATTGGGGCATTGAGAGATTTAAATGTCGTACATGGTGCTGTTTCAATTTTAAACTGCACAAAATCTCTATTATCAACTTAGCAACATGATTACTATAGATTTTGACTCGAAATATTTGTTCTCTTGCTCATAACACAGTTAATGAACTCATTAGATCAAATAGACTACAATATTTCAAAACAAGCTGAAATTATAAGGGATCTTTGAAGAAGATTCTTCTGAAAACATTTTAGTAGCACAATAAAGGCACACCAGTGGCTAAACTACGATGGGCCCGGCCCGGGAAGCACATTTTAAGCATACAATATTTAAGTCATTACAAATCAATCTATTCTTTAATAATTCCTTTTAAAAGGATTCAAGCATTTACATCTGAACGGAGTTTTATATTAAACTAGAATAGAAACTTTTTCTCCAACTATTTTAAAATTAAATAATTTTCAGATAGGACTTTAAAAACATACAAAGACAATATTAACTATGCATCTTATATGATGCTAAATTTAACTTAACGAAGGATTCAACATAAGTGTGTAACGTACCTATGCAACAATACCAAATTCCAATATTAAATGATGAACACCAAAATGTCTTTCCAAAAGATGGTTTCAAAAAAGATGAAACCTACTTAATCTAAAAAAATCAGAACTTAATTTTAAACGTGCTTAGGTAGTCATAACTAGAAATGAATACGACTTCCTTATAAACGATTTTTTAGAAAATCAAACATAAACTTAGAAATCCAACAAGAATTTCTTTGTATTCGAATACAAAATCTTTCGGAATCGAATATAAATTCATTGAAATTGAAAGTTGTTTCCTTAAAATTGAATACGATATCTTTAGCATTCGAATATAAATTACTTAGCATTCGAATACAGATTAATAAGCATTCGAATACGAATTAATTAGCATTCGAATAAAAATTACTAATCGTAAGCATTCGAATACAAATTACTAATCGTAAGCATTCGAATACAAATTACTTATCATTCGAATACGAATTAATTAGCATGCAAATACAAACTACTTAGCATTCGAATACATATTCTCTAAATGATCAAGAATTTCTAAGTAAATCTAATCGGTCAATGGTAAACAGAACTTACATAACCGTTCTACGGTAACTGAATACATTTAAACGCATTGACAGTTTTTAGAAATCTTACAAAAAATCTTTAGACTTTCATATGTAAGAACTGCAGATATCAAATGGACGTTCATTATATATCGTACAAATGTTAAATTCAATGTCAAATAACGGTTCCTCAACAAGTAAGTACACGTTCTTAATATAAAACTTAATGCCTGTGTTGTATAATTATCGATACTTATCACCGTTACTCACATAGATGTTAAATTTGTTAGGATCATATCATGAATATGATCCTCAAAATATTATATCCCCTAAC
Organism: Entomobrya nivalis; assembly: GCA_034695485.1. NCBI lineage: Eukaryota > Metazoa > Arthropoda > Collembola > Entomobryomorpha > Entomobryidae > Entomobrya > Entomobrya nivalis. The sequence goes on from JAQFZH010001898.1 coordinate 13,423, forward strand.
AAATATTTCTACGTTCTAATTTCAAATATACAATTTTATAGGCAATACATGACGAAAGATAACTTGAAGCTCAATTCGTATTCTAAAATTTTTTCGCATTTCTTTGAATTCATCTATTTCTACCCAATGATCAAAACATTAAAAAAATATTTTTTCATCAAAAATGCTGGGTTTTGTTATATTTTCTTCGTGATAAATACTCAAGTGGCTTTCAAGTTACAAGCCTGAAGCTTTATTAATTTTTTAAACCAAACATGAAAGTTTGTAGTACCAACTCAACGCTATAAATAGAGTATGATGAAAAGAAGCAGAAAATAAATTTATTTGTAAATGATTTATTGATATGTAAATCAATCTGCTATAAATTTGAACGCTAACCTTAGTGACAAGATAATCGGAATTTTGTTCAAGTTTTGAAATAGTCCTATCCATAGGACCATCGATTTGCTTCATATCGGACGAACGTACTAATATTTATTCGTAAATATTCATCCTTAACGACAAATTTTAGGGCTTATTTCATTTTAGTCCTTAAAACTAATTTGATTTGTTTAAATATGGGTGCAGTTTGTAAATATTGTGGTATTAAATATCACTTTTAAACATTTGACACGATTCCATCAATGTTATTTTTTTCAAGTGATCTGATTTTTAAAAGTTAAATCAAGCAATGCGTCGGGCCCGGCCCCTTCGGGGCCCGGCCCGGGAAGCAACTTCCCTCTGCTTCCCTCGTAGTTTAGCCCCTGAGGCACACACACTCAAAGGATTATGTCAAACGTTTTCTTCAAAGTAGTTTCCACATGTTAAACATGCTAAAACACTGTCTGTCTTTTTAGTCGTTGAGTGTTTTATAGAAAGAGCGAAACATCTAAATGTCTAAATGAGCATCGCAGATCGACTATATACTGATATGGCCACAAAAATTGTAACTAGGTTAGTTATGTGGGTTTCCTCTCTCAATCGAAACATTTTTTTTTTGTGAAATCTCAGAGAAAAGGATAAGGTTACTAGTACAATATTTGTAGATCAAATATTTGTACTTTTAAAGATTAACTGATTAGATTGGCAATGTTTACATTTGGTCTTTCTAATGCATCCATGTTTACTCTTATTATTGCTTTTAAGTAAAACATGGAAACAACCAATATTGACTTATATGTTTGATCTTACAAGCGAATATGGTGGTTATGTGTGTAGTTTCTCAATAGCTACATAATGTAAAATTCGGAACCGTTCAGATTGCCCCATTTGATCTATATTCTTTTGGTTTTGTTTCAGTATGTTCGATAGTGTTGATAATAATTATCTTCCAGACAGAAATTTCGCAACGGTTTAGGTTTAACGGGCACTGGGAAATGGTATGCTTGTAAATATATATAATAATTAAAATGGTTTCGTGTATGTATTTATGCTCAGTTTTACTCTTTCGATGTTGTTTTATACGGTAATTTATTACCGCAACATACAATTGCTCAATAAAATATGTCAGCATTAAAAATATGTATTCTCATTATTACTATAGACAGAGATGAAAGAAATTAATCACAAGTTCATTGGAATGGTGCAGTCTGAAGCACATTGTGCATCCACAGGCATGCATAGTTAATAGCCCATAAGGTTATAACATTACGTGGGTCGTGCTTTTCTCTTTAGTCTTCTTGTGTGGGTAGTGGAAGATATTGTGAAAAGATCAAACTGATCTTAGCCAACTTAACATTGTAATTACACAATGCCATATGCACCTTTGGAAATATACTCTGGTAAAGTAACTAGTTCTGTAGAAATACCATCATTCGAAGAGGTATGCATAGTAAAGTAATTCATTTATGTGTAGAATTTGTGGGGAAAGAGTAGCCATTTTTCTAGTACTCTTTTAAAATATGCAGATGCTTTAAATTCATCTCCTAATACTTTATGCATAACTATTGAGCAATGGAAACAAATGCAAACATGTGAGGGCTTGAAGTTGCATTGCTTATTTATTACTACGTGTAGTAAGTAGCTGAAAGTGAAGCTCAGCTAGTTTTGACTTTATCGTGTTTGTCTGTTTGTCTGCCACCACGATGACTCAAAAATTCGTACACCGATTTCGGTCAAATTTGGCATGTAGGTTACTATGGTCAAAAGCGAAACCCCAATTGATTTTTTCAGCTCCTTAGGTCAACCCCCAAGGTCAAAATTGTAACCTTTGAATAACGCAGTAGAAAGCTCTCGTTGAAAAGACCACGAATTATAATGTCAATTTGGGTCAAGGTGACCTCCAAAGGTCAGAAAATGGGTTCAACAATTTATAACTTCAAACATGTCATATGACATATCGTTCGAAAGCGCTTTTCAGTAGCAACCAAAATGACCATCACTAGGGTCGTAATGAGTTGCATTGTTTCAGCTACTTCGTTATGATCGCTGTTACAACGGGTTTATTTAAATTAGAACTAAAACAAGGTTTTCTTACCTGCGGCACTGCAAACATAATAGATGAAGCCCATGCAACACAAAGCATATTCCGAACTCTTTTCATTCCTCCAATAAACTTAAGTGGAAACACAATAGCAAAGAATCTATCAAGACTAATGCAGATCATAACAGTGGAACTCAAATACAGCCCAAAAGCTCGAAAAAACTGAGCTAGCTTGCACAACCCGTCGCCTCCATACCACTGAATTGTAAGTCTCCAGAATACTTCGATAGGAATCACAACAAATGTGACAACAAGATCTGCAGTGGCGAGATGCCAAATTAGCACTTTTATTCGTGAGCGGCTCAATCGTCTTCTCCAAAAAATCTCTCGTCCAACAGATAAAAATACAAACAAGTTCCCCGGCGCACCAATGCAAAACAGGAGGAGATATGCAATCACAACGTTTCTCGAGTTCACACTCAATTTTTTAAAGTTTTCTGGAATCACTGATGACGCCATTTTTAGGAATGGGTGTTCTGTATCATCATGATTGTCTTCTGCCAGAGTATTGAATCCTGTAGCAGAGAAATTATATGATATATCTTGTTTGCTTATTTCACTGTTCAAGTTTTCACTATCGATTAAATAGTCGAAGGAGGAATAGTCGAAAATGGATGTGGTTGGCATTTTATAAAATGGTAGTACAACCTTTAACTAGACTTCTCTTCAATTTTTTTCGAAAATTACTTCAGTAAGTACTTCAATTAGATCGTGAGAGCGAGAATGAAACTTGGTGTGTTTCCTAATAACTAGTTTGAGAAGTAAGTTGATATGTTTTAGTTGGATAGTTGTTGCTTAGTCGCTTCCAGACTTAGCACTGAGCTTGGTGAAAGTACTTTCTCGCGTATTTCACTTGCTTTCACATCATCATATTCTAGAAATGCTATGAAAACGAGTATGTGTGTATGAAGTAGAGTGGCTCAAACAGCTTAGACGTTACTTGTTGCCTTTTTTACTACCTTTTTTTGAGTGGATATCAAGTAGTAATATTTTTAGTGGGGTTTCGTTTATACAGAGTATGTTTAAATGAAGGGATACAGTTTTAAAGGATCCAGAATGCAGTTGTCTCATTTCCAGTATAAATTTTTACCATTGAACAAAAATTCAGCGTGAGATTTTATTACGGGTATCGGTATTTTCCCGATTTTTTTTGGTGAGGGGACATGATGCTATATGGTCAAATTCATTCCAAACACTTTGTAAATAATGTTTTCCTATTTTATTACAAGCTTACCAAATAATTGGCAGAAATAAATACTTGTTTAATATTTTCAAAGTGTCACAAACTTAATTGCTGTATATAAAACATGGATATACATACTTTGTTTGAAATATTCATCAACTTGTTTCTAAGTTAATGACTTATTGTATGTGAAATGGTTTCGTTGACAATTACATTTAATTTTCAAGTCATTTGTCATTTGCTTGCTCCTCTTTTATTTTTTTGTGAATTTTAAACACTATTTTGTAATATTTTACACCTACATACTACGTTACGAAAACAATTGAAATCTAATCTGATAGCACTTGAATTTTATCCCAAAAATTATTTTTATGGTTGTCTACTTCATAATTTTTTTATACTAAAAACCCATGCTTTTTAAAATTTAAATTACATCACGTGGTCATCAATCACCAAAATTGTTTAATTTTTAAGTCAGAGTGAATTCACAGAAAATAAAAATAACTAAAATATCCGGTGTCGTCAAGACAGATCGGTTACTTTCGGGGGCACCCCTAAGGATCCTACTTATCGTCGCCTGTGACTAAAAAATACAAAGTTATCTGAGTAATTTTTAATTAAAATAATTATCCAAAGAACATCACTTCTTTTTAAACAATCAGTATTTTCCTTTTAAAAATTGTTCAGACTGGACACATCTGTTTGTAAATTTTTGGATCCAAATCAACTTACTCTTATAATCTAAATAAAGCCCTTTTGCCCATCATCCTCCCCCACTTGTTCAACTGGCTCTTCTCCTTGCCTATCCATACAAATGGGAGGATAGGATATATAGATGATAATGGTGAGGGATAAGCAGTTCCCTTCCAAAAAGCATCCTGTACCTGATAACCCTGCTGATAACCACCACAAGAAAGAGTAGCAGGTACGTAGTCGTAGTGCACCGTCCCAGATCGCCCGTCTTGACCAGCACTCTGTGGTACTGATGACCTTGATTGTAAACCTGTTCAGGTTCCTGTTCCCCGACTGAAGCTCATTTTTGAGAAGGTCCTCCAGAATAAACATAGCTCATTTGAACACTTGACACCGCCATTACCGTTTAATCTGTGTCTGTGGCACCAACCCCATTCCTCGTGGACACCACATTTGCTGTATTGATCAGGCTGCTTCTTATAACCAACCCATTCTCACCCAGCCTTTTTGATATCCTCGCTCTTGGCCGGGATATCTTGGTTTTCAGGATATCTCACGAAAAACTTTGATGAGAGGAGGAGGATAAGGAGTCAAGACTCCCCCTAGTCGAGTTCAACTGAAATTTGCTGAACTAATTTAAAAAAAAAATCATTCACGTTAAATTGTATATTTGTAAGAATTTGTTAATGGGAGACTAAAAAAAATCTGCCTTAATAAATCCAAATAAGAAAAGACAGAGGAGGACTTTGAAGATAATCTGACTTTGGGGAATATTAAGACAAGACAGCACTGAAAGTTCAAGGTGACCATTACAACTGGTTCATGTTGCGATTTGCTATGCTTGTGGCTATGAATACAAATGTGAGGAGAAGAATAATTTTTTTTATTAACAAAACCAGCTGAGCTGGATCCATTCTGTTGAAAATGGGATGAAATTAATGTAACTGATGAAATCTTAAATCGCCGTCACAAATAAAAACGCCCACTTTCATGAAAATCAGAATAATTCCAGTTGAGTT